>JAHIAM010014521.1:0-10602 GCA_021605205.1 Aegilops longissima | reverse complement strand
CCTCCTCGCATCGCGACGCAGGAGAAGTCCGAGGAAGGGTTCTTCCTTCTTGACCCTCCAGCCTCCCCAGCTAGGGGTGGCCTTCCTTTCTCTCCTCCCAGGCAGGAGCTTTTCTTCTTCCTCCTCATTCGTGAGAAGATTCCGCTCTGAATCGACAAGACTGTGTCGGAGCTCCTTCAGTTCCCGGGCCTCCTTCTGTTTTCTTCTCCGCACCACATGGTGCCGGAGCCAGCAGCCTGGCTAATCGGGCGTCTCTGGTCTTCGGCAAAGGAGCCGGACATTAATCTATCCGACTTCTTCAGCCAATCATGTCAAGATTAGGGAGTTTTAGATCCCACGAGAGTCAATCTATGAAAAAGAGTCCCGTAAGGGTAAAATAAACTTACTCGCTGGCTTGACGCCGCGAAGCTGTATCCGTGATCTTTGGTAGCGGATGCGGGCTTCGCACCTTTGAACAAGACATTCTGCATCTTCGATCGAGTGTCAAGAGCCGCTCAAGGTTTGGTGCGGCCGATCGAACTCCCACAAGTTAAATGCCCTTTGTTGGCATCGGAGAATCCGCGATGAGCATCACCGGATTACGCCGACAAGCCTAAGATTCTTGGCCACCGTTTTGGACGATGTTTGAAGTCCGATGTCTGGTCCGGATTCCCCACGTCGTGCCCGCCTCTTTCCATGACGAGAGCTGTGTGGGAAGCCAGACCTGAATTCCTGGGTCCGCCACCCATTTGGTGTTGTTGCATGGATGTAGAACCACCCGATTGCTACCCTCTTTATTATCTCCAAGGAGGCGCCTTCGAGCTATGGGACTTTGGCCATCTTACCAACCATGGCGCCCAAGACTGGCTGATTCCGCCGCCCACTTTCTTCGGCCGGATTTGAAGATCTTTAGCCATAAGTCGGGCGGGGCGGGATGCAGAGGAAAGCCTCTCGCATTATGACGATAAACGCTTTAGATGTTGAGGATGAAATTAGGGCCAGTCGTGGAAGTCCTGCATAAAGTAGTAGAACATGAGCCCTGGACAAATGGGTGAAGAGGAAAGCCTAGTCCGTGGAGGAAGTGGGGGAGAAAACACCACCTCTCATGGGGCCCTGGGTCGGAATGAGCGTCTCTCGCCGGAAGCTCTGGTGTTGATGTTGCCGCACAAGTATCCGCCTCCCGTGAGTCTTGCGATGTGCCCCTCCGTGACGGAGGAGGCCATCCACCTGCTTCCCGCCTCCTGCATATGATTGGAGAAAGCTTGAGGTGGATGCGTGGACTTCTGGGCCTGAGCTCGAAAAGCTGAAATGGATAAGCAAAGGAGGAAGAAGGCGAGGTGAAAAGGTGGATCCTCATCCCCTTATATGGACCGGATTTGAAGTTATGTGTCCCCCACCAGCCGGTAAAACTCGCCATTTCCTCAAGCGCCTGCAATCAATGGCGCTGTATGGGTTACCCACGGTCCGTATTGATGAGAATCCCGATTAAGGGGGGCGACATCATGCTTTGATAAGACGCGTGTTATGAAACCGCCCGCTAAACACGCCGAGGTGGGGAAACAAGTAAAATGATTCATATAAAGGCCTTTGTCATGGTGTGATGTCACGCCATGAATACGCCAGCAGATCTGCAAAATTATTCTCTCTACGGTGTTGTGTGGAACTTGTTTTCAGAGCGGACACTATCCTTTGTGTTCAAACCTTCTATGAAGTATTCAGAGGAGGAACCGCCAAGCAATGTCAAGACAAATAACGCTACCGGACACATCATCATTGAAGCCTCGTCTGGGGCTAGTGAGGGAGTCCCGGACTAGGGGTGTCCTGACAGCCTAATTATCGCCACGGCCGGACTCATGGACTATGAAGATACAAGATTGAAGACTTCACCGTGTGTCCTGATGGGACCTTCCTCCGGCGTGGAAGGCAAGCTTGGCGACACGGATATGTAGATCTCCTACCATTGTAACTCACTCTGTAACCTTAACCCATCCGTGTCTATATAAACCGGAGGGTTTTAGTCCAGAAGAGACTAACAACAATCACATATATAGGCTAGCTTCTAGGGTTTAGCCTCCTTGATCTCGTGGTAGATCTACTCTTGTACTACCCATATCATCATTATTAATCAAGCAGAGTAGGGTATTACTCCATAGAGAGGGCCCAACCTGGGTAAAAACTTCGCGGTCCCTTGTCTCCCGTTACCATCCGCCTTAGACGCGACAGTTCGGACCCCTCACTCGAGATCCGGCCGTTTTGATAATCGACACCCACCATTCAAAATATACACGATCCGGCTTTGTGACTTAGAGTCATCCAGATCCGTGTCAAAGCTAGCGCCGACGTAACCCTTTACGATGAGCTCTTCGTCACCTCCATAAACGAGAAACATATCCTTAGTCCTTTCAGTACTTCAGATATTCTGACCGCTGTCCAAAGGTTCCATGCTGGGATTACTTTGGTACCTTCCTACCAAACTAATGACAAGGTTTACATCGGTCCGTACACAACATGGAATACATGATAGACCCTATGGCGAGGCATAGGGACTACACTCATCTTTTCTCTATCTTTTGTCATGGTCGGACATTGAGCCGAGCTCAATTTCACACCTTGCAACACAGTGCAAGAACCCCTTCTTGACTGATCCATATTGACCTTCTTCAATATCTTATCAAGGTATGTGCTTTGTGAAAGACCTATGAGGCGCCTCGATCTATCTCTATAGATCTTGATGCCTAATATGTAAGCAGCTTCTCCAAGGTCCTTCATTGAAAAACACTTATTCAGTAGGCCTTAATGATGTCCAAAAGTTCTATATCATTTACCATCAAAAGTATGTCATCTACATATAATATGAGAAATGCTACGAGCTCCCACTCACTTTCTTGTAAACGCAGTCTTTCCATAAGTCTAAGATAAACCCAAGCGCTTTGATCATTTCATCAAAGCTTAATGTTCCAACTCCGAGATGCTTGCACCACCATAGATGGAGCGCTGAGCTTGCATACCTTGTTAGCATTCTTAGGATCGACAAAACCTTCTCGCTGCATCATATACAATTCTTCCTTAAGAAAGCCGCTAAGGAATGCCGCTTTTGACGCTCCATTTGCCATATCTCATAATCGAGAATGCGCAATTGCTAACATGATTCGGACGGACTTAAGCTTCGCCACGGTGAGAAGGTCTCATCGTAGTCAATCCCTTTGAACTTGTCGATAACCCTTAGCGACAAGTTGAGCTTTATAGATGGTAACATTACCATTCATGTCCGCCTTTCTTCTTGAAGATCCATTTATTTTCTATCGCACGATCATCGGGCAAGTCTGCCAAAGTCCATACTTTGTTTTCATACATGGATCCTATCTCAATTGCATGGCTTCAAGCCATTTGTTGGAATCTGGGCCCGCCATCGCTTCTTCATAGTTCAAGGTTCACCGTTGTCTCAACAACATGATTTCGTGACAGTGGTTGCCATACCATTCTAGTGTGGAACGGGTCCTCGTGGACTCCACGGGTTCAAGAGCAACTTGATCCAAGTACCTTGATCATCATCATTAACCTCCTCTCTAGTTGGTGCAGCACCACAGAACATCTACCCGAGCGCGCATTATTTCCGCTTCAAGAGGCAGTATTCATCAAGTTCTACTTTCCTCCCACTCGTAAGTGCATCTAGTGCCACCCCTAGTTGGTTTTGGAGTATTGACGACAAATGTGGTTGAGGGACTAATGCGCTTGTGAGAATTGCAGGATAACGCAGTAGTGTCCCCATTGATTCGGTTTACCTACCGAGATGACCCCTAAAATGTATGAAGACATTGACGATAATGGTGGTATCTCGTATGTGAAGATATTCACATTGAAGACTATGACATGAGAAGACAAGGAGTGAAGACTATGGAGCCAAGATCGTGGTCATTTCGTTGTTTCTTCTTCTTTGTTGAGTCATAGGAACCACCGCATCGTTAAGGGGTCCAAGTGATCAAAGTCGTAATGATTGAAGTGATGCTCAACCTAAATCCTATGTCTTCGAGCCAAGACAATGAGAGCAAAACTTATCCAGTAGTGGATGAGTCAGCCTTTGCTTGTAGCCCAAGTAAAGTTGTCGGTGTGTTTGAAATCAACCGTGGAACACGTGTCGCCTTTAGTGACCTGTGGTCATTTCTACATATCAGGTCGGGTTGCCTAGTGGCTATAAATAGCCCACCCCTACACCAAAAATTGGTGGTGCTCAGAGTTAGTGCACGGCTTTTGTCGCTTGAGAGCAACCCACCTCAAAGCCTTTGAGAGAGAGAAACTTGCGAGGACAAAGCCCAAACACCCGTGAGCCAAAGAGTGTTAGGCATCATCAAGTCTTTCTGTCTGTGTGACTCAAGACTTATTAAACTTGAGGACTGTGGAATCCTCCAAACAGTTAGAAGGCCGCTGCTCGAGCATCCAAGAGTCATTGTGAATTGCCGTGAATGCACTCAGAAGGTTCGAAGTCTACCTTGAAGACTTACTAGAGTGATTGGGCGAGGACCTGTGTGTCCTTAGCTCAAGGGGAATAAGGTGAAGACGCGTCTTCTCGAAAGTTGAATCTCAGCCTCCCTAATCTAGATGTACAGCTTGTCACAAAGAATCGAACTGGTCCAACAAATCATGTGTCTTCAACAAGTGACCGGTTCTATCTTCTCCTCTCCTTACTTAGAGTTTGTCTTCGTAAGTCATTGCCTATTTGTCATACCTGCTTTGAATTCATTGCTTGACTACTTTTGTTGATTGGCTTCTCACTATCTTCCATCTTGATCCTACTACCAAGCTGCTATTAGTCTTGTACTTTCAATGCTATTGCATACTTGACTATGGTTTGCTTGTTGTAGTTTATCTTCCGCGCATATCAATTAGGTTATTTCTATTGTTTGTCTTCAAACATCGTGTTTTGAAGACTTTCTTAAAATCGCCTTATTCACCCCCTCTAGTCGATAACTAGCACTTTCAATTGGTATCGAGCATGGTACTCCCTTGTTCTCGGTGATTCGGTTTAACCACCGGAGTTTTAGCTATGTCGACCGCAGGATAATCAAAGTCTCCGCTGCTTGCCCCTGTTTGATGGAACTCGACTATCCCTATCGGAAGAATTAGATGCGATGCATCTTGAAGCCATTGATGTCGACACTCTAGTATGTCATCAAGAACGGCGCTCCCAAAACCGTGAAGGTGTCACCCCGCCGATGTCAAGAAGTTCATTCAATCGACTCTCACCGCAAAGAACATCATCTCGTGGCCATCTAACCAAAGGACAAGATGGCTGCAGAGTGCTCGAAACGCCGGTTAGTCTGGACCGCTATCCAAGGTCAACGGCGATCAACCCGTAGAGATCAAAGGATCAGTGTTCTTCGCAACCTCTTCAACCGCTTTCAAGAGAAATGACAATGAAAATGTCCAGCTCACATTTGATCGCCTCATCGACATCACAAATGAGCTTCATGCCTCGGCGCCACCGAGATCACCAAGCATGAAATCGCCAAGACACTACCGAGATCACTTGACTGCTCTTTTGACACCCTTGCCCTCATGATACAAGAACGCCTCGACTTCAAGACACTCGATCCGTCTGATATACTTGAGAGGCTCAACACACATGAGTTCCAATTTTCTCGAGAAAAGAGATATCTATGGTCCCAACTATGGCCGAACTCGCTTGAAGGCAAAAGTTGTTTCTCATCCAAGAAGAATCGATCAGGTTCCGATGATCCTAAAGACATTGGAAAGGAACTTTATGCTTGTGAAGAAGTTCCGGTTCACTAGGAAGAAAGGCTTCGAAAGTCTTCACGATCCAGCTCAAGAAATGATGAAGCTTCCACCATGACAACAAGAAGAGAACATGTCACAAGTCCAAGAAAACCGGACACTATATCTCCGAAAGTGTCCACAAGGGGACAATGAGAAGAAGAAGAAGAAGAGCAAGGAATATGATTCTGATGACAAGAAGAAGAAGAAATCTTCAAAGTCTTCTTCCAAGTCCTCATCTAAGTCTTCATCTCATAAGAAGAGCTCATCCGCAAGGCTCGTGGCTTTTGTTGGCAAGGAAATGGATTCAGAGGAGGAGTCTCGCTCGAGGAGGTGGAGGTGGAGTCCAAGAGGAGTCCACCTGCGCTGTAAGTCCTGGCTTTAGCCACGCCTATGTTGCCAAGTCCATCTTCAACATCAAGACAATGACTTCCACACCAACGTCAAGCGATGACAAGGACGACCCTGCCCCACTACTACTTAATGGCACGGGTGCCAAGGGAAAATCATGTGATGCTTACTTTCAAACATCAAGTGAAGATGACTCGATTGTGAATCCAAACCCAGCTACAAAACACTTGCTAAAATTGCAACCGAACAACAAAGAGCTATGGAACATACTCAAAAACTGTTAGACAAAAGCGATGACCTGTTGGACGCGAAATGACACGCTCACGTCCCTTAGTTGAAGACATTAAAATCTTCATGCTAAGTACCAAGAACTTGAAAGTCATCATGAAACGCCTCAACTACTCATGAAAAGCTCTCCTATGATTATCTTCAAAGGAAGCAAGAGCTTGAGAAATTGAGAGCGCTCATGAAGATCTTCAAAAGAGAATGAGTCACTTCGCCAATGATCGCCCGCCAGATGGATTTGAACCACCATGTCTAAAATGTCTTGAGCTTAATATCACTAGCTCATGTGAATGTTCAACTGCCGCCATCGTTGCATTGTCTTCAACTACTAATGTGGTAACTAACCCTCTCAAGGAGGATACCAGCTATTGTCGATGAAAATGCTAGGTTGAAGACATTGCTTGAAACAGGATGTATAAAAGTCCGAAGGGCATCGATACTTCTATGATGTCCTCAAAAGCGATTCAACCAAACCCCAGGAAAGAGGGTGTTGGGTCTGAGAGGAAATGAATGTTGATGGTTCCATCGAAGCCCGAGCAAGATCCCAAAACCATATGGGTTGTCGAAGGGACCTTCAAAGGATCCATCCACCTTATCCGCTTTACCTGTATAACCCTATTATCATTGATGAACCTTTGATGCAAACTATAAGCTGTTCAAGAATCGAATGGTGAAGTGTTTGCTGTATATTGGTACTAACTATGTGAATGGACCAACTATGAAGAAGATCCGGTTCCCAAAAGCTGTCTTGAGAATCTTCCAAAAGAATGTCATCATGACACCACCGGGAAGAAGACAAACCCTGCACCTAAGGCGCTACACGGTCCAAAGGTTTACATGCATGAGAGGACTCACCCGAGTCACCCTAACGCCAATGTTTTGGTGGAAACCGTATCAAATTTATGAATATGAGCGTTCTTCAAAACCGCTATGTTCATAGAACTAAGAACTTTCTCGCTTATTCATATGGGTATCATTCATCTCCCAGGCTATTTGCTAGGGCTCCAAAGTCAAGTTCTCGATGCTGACTTAGACTCATTGTTTCTAAGCCACCTCAAGATGTGGGTGGTTAAGAAGAATTAACTTTCTTTGCGTGAAAGGGCTCCACCAAAATCAAAGGGCGCCTGATGCTATTGCCGGGGACCTAAACATCTTTAGGAAGATCAAATGCCCAAATGGTCTCACTATGTATTTTGTTCCCGAATTGTTTGCCATTCATCCTATCACCCTAATCTTGATTTAAGCTTCAATAATCCACTTGTCATTAAATGTTTATGCTTCACAATGCTTTGTAGCCTATCCCCTAACTGCATCAGAGGGTATGACACCTCATGCTTCGTAATGGATTATGGACAGCGATGTATGGTAGATTCTCAAAGGTCCACAGCTTGCAGATGTCTTCTTGTAAAAGCTTCTGCACGGGCTCGACATCGTGAGTCAGCATGTCAGCATGAGGAACTTACACACACTCGCCAAGAAGAAGCATGTCATAGGCATCAAGGTGTCAAGTTCAAGAAGGATCATTTGTGTGGTGCCTCGAAGTCTGGAAAGATGACTAGGCAAAGCACCCTCAAAGACAATCATGACGATATCTCAACCTTTCGAGCTGTTACACATGGATTTGTTTGGCCCTACTCATCACTCTACCTCACAACAACTTCTTGTCTCTATGGCTTTGTCATTGTTGATGACTACTAAGATACACATGGGTGCATATAATCTTCACAAGACTTAAGTGCAAGATGTCTTCAGACGCTTCGCCAATCGAGCAATGAACAATTATGGCGCCAAGATCAAGCATAATGTAAGTGACAACGCACCAATTCAAAAACACCGGACTTGATCTTTATCTCGATACCATGGGAATTACTCATGAGTTCTCTCGCCCATACACACCTCAAAAATGGCATCGTGGAGCGCAAGAACAACCCTCATTGAGATGGCTCTAACAATGCTCGATTTAGTACAAGACACCAAGAAAGTTCGGCCTCAAGCTATTGATATAGCATGTCATGTCATCAACCATGTTTACATCCATAAGCTTCCTCAACAAAACATCCTATGAGCTCCTTATCGCAAGAAGCCAAATGTCGCCTACTTCGAGTATTTGGGGCTATGTCGGATCAAGGATCCCCATCACAAGTCAAAATTTGAAATCCTCACGAAGGCTTCATGCTCTACATTGAAAGGACTCGCACTCCTACGTAGTCTTCAACCTCTATCACTACAAAATCGCTCAAAATGGGACGCATGATTTGATGAAACCAATGGTTCACAAAGAGAGTCTGTTGGCACACTAGACGTAAGCTCCACCCAAATAATCTATCAAGCTGATGGAACTCGTGAAATCATGCCTTCTCAAGCATGCCTCAAGAAGAACTTATCATTTTTGCACCTAACCAACCGTAAGACAATGCTCAGCTTTGAAGACAACCTCCCAATGATGACAATGATCGCAAGAGCAAAGTCTTCGCCCGCCTCATCCTCGAGTTGCAAATTAAGCAAGATTGAGAAGATAATTGATAGCATCAATGCACCTAGTCCGCTTACTCGTCAAGAGCCACACTAGCAAATTTCTGTGGGCACTTTTCTTTGTGTCAATATCAAACCCAAGAAAGCGTCAGTTTTATGGAACCGGGGATGGTGTTATGCAAGAAGAACTTCATAGCTGTTGAACAATGTTTGGGATCTTGTCAAGCCGCCCCGACCTCGCAAGCATAACATTATTGGCACCAAATGGATATATCGAACAAGCAAGATGAGCATGGTCAAGTCGTAAACAAAGCACGCACTTGTGGCTCAAGGATATACAAGTGAAGGAATTGACTTCGATGAAACATTTGCTCTTGTATAGGCTTGAAGTTATTCGCAGACATCGCTAGCCTCACGCTAACCACCACAACATCTTGCTATATCAAATGGATGAAGAGTGCATTTCAACCGCAAGATTGAAGAAGAAGATAACGCCGCTTCAACCACCGGCTTTGAAGATCCAAAACATCCCGATATGGTGTACAAGCTAAATAAAGCAATCAGATGGCCTCAAACAAGCTCCTCGCGGTATGATATTTATCAAAGACTTCAAGAGCAAAGGTTCAAACCTAGATCCCTTGATCCCACATCCAGTAAGATGTAGAACTGTTGTATGCAAATATAGGATATCTTCTACCGCACCAAACCGTAAGTATAGTGATGAATTTGGATACATGATGCAAGGACAATATCGATGTCCATGATGGAGAGCCGTTCTTCCTTGGTCTTCAAATTCACAAGAAAGGAATGGCATCTTTATATCTCAAGAAAAAACCTCCAAGATTGTCCAAGAAGTTTGGAATGCAAGATTGCAAAGGATACACGAGCCAATGCACCAAACACCATCCGGGTCCCGAGACAATGGTAAAGAGTTGACAAAAGGTATCCGCCCATGATTGGTTCCTTATTTACCTATGTGCATCTAGGCCGATATTATGCTTTTTTGCATGTGTGCTTGATTCCAAGCGCACAAAGGAATCGATCACTTAGTGGAAGTTTAATTCTTCGATATTTGGCTCACACCCCAACACTCGGATTATGGTATCCAAAGGGCTCAAAATTTGATTTGTGGATTTTCGATTGGATTATGCGGGACAAGGTGGATCGCAAGTCTATTCCACATGTCACCCGACGATCACTTGTCCGTTGGTCTTCAAAGAAGGTAATGTATCACTCTCAACCCGAATAATAATTGCGCCGGATCTTGTGGGTCGCTTTATATGAAGAAACCTCAAGGACTATGGCATCAATCAAACAAGTACTTCTTCGACAACGAAGCGCCATCAAGATTGCCCAATCCAGTCCAAGACTCAAGACAAAGCACATTGAAATTGGCCATCATTTTTTGGATCATGTCATGAAGAAAGATATTGACATCATTCACGCCAACACCAAGAGCAATTAGCGATATCTTCACAAAGCCCTTGGATGAGAAAAGGTTTTGCAAGTTACTGTGAGCTAAATATCTTGAATCCTCAAATGTCCGGATCGCAACATCCTAACACTTATGCATGTTGATGACTTAGATGTGCAACACACGTAAAGTATATCTTCAATCAATGAAGACTTACATTCTTGTGAATACATTAACGGAATTTGACTTTGAGCCCACATAATTGTGCGCCGTGTCCGGGTCTAATATTTAACGGGGTAAGCCACCACCAAATTTCTCTGCTTGAAGTGTTT
>JAHIAM010014519.1:0-10736 GCA_021605205.1 Aegilops longissima | reverse complement strand
GGGGGGGCCCTGGGGCCCGGCCCCCCTTCCAGTCCTAGGACAAGGAGGGGGGGCCCTTCCCTCTTCCCCTCCCCAATCCTCCCAACTAGGAGGGAGTCCACTCCCTGGGAGTAGGACTCCTGGTGCGCCTCCCCTCCGCCACCTCCCCTTGTCTCCTTTATATACGGGGCAGGGGCACCCCAAACACAAGTTGATCTACGGATCTTTCCTTAGCTGCAGGTGCCCCTTCCACCATATTCCACTTCGGTCATATCGTGGAGCTTAGGCGAAGCCCCGCGCCGGAGAAGTCATATCGTCCGAGCTTAGCGAAGCCTCGCGTCGGTGGAGCATCAACATCGCCACCGTCAGTCTTGACGAACTCATCCCCGACACTTTGCTGGATCGAGTCCGGGATCGCCATCGAGCTGAACGTGCGTAACTTCGGAGGTGCCGTACGCTCGGTGCTTGGATCGGTCGGATCGTGGAGACGACGACTACATCAACGCGTTGTTATAACGCCGCTTCGCTCACGAGGGTACGTGGACGGACATCTTCCCTCTCGCTGCTATGCCATCACCATGGTCTTGCGTGATCGTAGGAAATTTTTGAAATTACTACGCTTCCCAACAGGGCATCCGAGCCTGGTTTTATGCGCTGATGTCATGTGCACGAGTAGAACACAAGTGAGTTGTGGACGATACAAGTCATACCGCCTACCAGCATGTCATACTTTGGTTCAGCGGTATTGTGAGATGAAGCGCCGGACCGACATTACGCAGACGCTTACGCAGACTGGTTTCACCGCCCGAGCACTCGTGCTTAAAGGTGACCGGCGGGTGTCTGCTCTCTCACTTTAGTTGAATCGAGCTACGCCCGTCCTTGAGAAGGTTAAAATGGAGTCTATTTGACGAAGTATCGCTGTGGTTTTGATGTAGGTAAGAACGGTTCTTGCTCAGCCCGTAGCAGCCACGTAAAACTTGCAACAACAAAGTAGAAGACGCCTAACTTGTTTTTGCAGGGCATGTTGTGATGTGATATGGTCAAGACGTGATGCTATATTTATTGTATGAGATGATCATGTTTTGTAACCGAGTTATCGGCAATTGGCAGGAGCCATATGGTTGTCGCTTATTGTATGAAATGCAACGCCATGTAATTGCTTTACTTTATCACTAAGGAGTAGCGATAGTCGTAGAAGCAATAGTTGGCGAGACGACAACGATGCTACGATGGAGATCAAGGTGTCGCGCGGTGACGATGGTGATCATGATGTTGCGCGATGGAGATCACAAGCACAAGATGATGATGACCATATCATATCACTTATATTGATTGCATGTGATGTTTATCCTTTATGCATCTTATCTTGCTTTGTTTGACGGTAGCATTATAAGATGATCTCTCACTAAAATTATCAAGAAGTGTTCTCCCGAGTATGCACCGTTGCAAAGTTCTAGTACCCGGACACCACGGATGATCGGGTGTGATAAGTTCTACGTCCATCTACAACGGTGCAAAACAGTTGCACACGCGAATACTCAGTTAAACTTGAGAGCCTAGCATATAAGATATGGCCTCGAACACGGAGACCGAAAGGTCGAACGTGAATCATATAGTAGATATGATCAACATAGTGATGTTCACCATTGAAACTACTCCCTCACGGATGATCGAACATGGTTTAGTTGATTTGATCACGTGATCACTTAGATGACTAGAGAGATGTCGCTAAGTGGGAGTTTTTAATATGATTAATTGAACTTAAATTTATCATGAACTTAGTACCGATAGTATTTTGCTTGTCTATGTTTAATGTAGATAGATGGCTCGTCTGTTGTTCCGTTGAATTTTAATGCGTCCTTGAGAAAGCAAAGTTGAAAGATGATGGTAGCAATTACACGGACGGGTCCGTAATTTGAGGATTATCCTCATTGCGCACGAAAAATTACGCCCGAAGCACCAGGGTGACAGCCTCGTCTGAGATGCTCGAGCCGTTATGAACGTCCGCAAAGGCTGATGACTACTCTATAGTTCAGGCCATGCTTTACGGCTTAGAACCGGTCTTCAACGACGTTTTGAACGCCATGGAGCATATGAGATGTTCCAGAGTTGAAGTTAATATTTCAAGCAAATGCCCGGATTGAGAGATATGAAGTCTCCAATAAGTTCTATAGCTGCAAGATGGAGGAGAATAGTTCACAAGGAGCACATACTCAAAATGTCGGTATAACAATCACTTAATTCAGCCGGAGTTAATCTTCCGATGATAGTGTCATTGATGAATTCTCCAATCATCGCCACCAAGCTACAAGAGCTTCGTGATGAACTATAATATGCAAGGATGACTAAGACAATTCTGAGCTCTTCGCGATGCTAAAAGCAGCGGAGGTAGAAATCAAGAAAGAGCATCAAGTGTTGATGGTCAACAAGACCACTAGTTTCAAGAAAAGGGCAAAGGGAAGAAGAAGGAAACTTCAAAAGAACAGCAAGAAAGTTGCGATCAAGAGAAGAAACCCAAGTCTGGACCTAAGCCCGAACTGAGTGTTTTTACCGCAAGCAGACGGACATCGAAGCGGAACTGCCCCAAGTATTTGGCGGATAAAAGGATGGCAAGGTGAACAAAGGTATAGTGATATACATGTTATTGATGTGTACCTTACTAGAGCTCGTAGTAGCACTGGTATTTGATACTGGTTCTTGCTAATATTTGCAACTCAACAGGGACTACGAATAGACGAGCACCGCAAAGGATGAGGTGACGATGCGCTGGGAAATGGTTCCAAAGTCAATGTGATCGCGGTCGGCACGCTACCTCTACATCTACCTTCGGATTAGTTTTAGACCTAAATAATTGTTATTTGGTGCGCGTTGAGCATGAACATTATATCTGGATCTTGTTTAATGCGAGACGGTTATTCATTTAAATCAGAGAATAATGGTTGTTCTATTTATATGAGTAATATCTTTATGGTCATGCACCCTTGAAGAATGGTCTATTCTTGTTAAATCTCGATAGTAGTGATACACATATTCATAATGTTGAAACCAAAAGATGCAGAGTTGATAATGATAGTGCAACTTATTTGTGGCATGCCGCTTAGGTCATATCGGTGTAAAACGCATGAAGAAACTCCATACGATGGGCTTCGAATCACTTGATTATGAATCACTTGGTACTTAGTAACCGTGCCTCATGGGCAAGATGACCAAAACGCCATTCTCCGAACTATGGAGCGAGCAACTGATTTGTTGGAAATCATACATACCGATGTTTGTGGTCCAATGAATGTTGAGGCACGCCAAGTATCGTTATTTTCTCACCTTCACAGATGATTTAGCAGATATGGGTATATCTACTTAATGAAACACAAATCTGAAACATTTGAAAAGTTCAAAGAATTTCAGAGTGAAGTGGAAAATCATCGTAACAAGAAAATAAAGTTTCTACGATCTGATCGTGGAGGAGAATATTTGAGTTACGAGTTTGGTTTACATTTGAAACAATGTGGAATAGTTTCGAATCACGCCACGAACACCACGAGAAATGGTGTGTCCGAACGTCGAATCGACTTTACTAGATATGGTGCGATCTATGATGTCTATTTCCGATTTACCGCTATCGCTTTGGGGTTATGCTTTAGAGACGGCCGATTCACGTTGAATAGGACACCGTCAAAATCCGCTGAGACGACGCCTTATGAACTGTGGTTTGGCAAGAAACCAAAGTTGTCGTTCTTAAAGTTTGGGGCTGCGATGCTTATGTAAAGAAACTTCAACCAGATAAGCTCGAACCCAAATCGGAAAATGTGTCTTCATAGGATACCCAAAGGAGACTTTGGTACACCTTCTATCACAGATCTCAAGGCAAGATTTCGCTAAATTCGGGTCCTTTCTAGAGAAGGAGTTTCTCTCGAAAGAAGTGAGTGGGAGGAAAGTAGAACTTGATGAGATAATCAGATCTGCTCCCTTATTGGAAAGTAGTTCATCACAAGAAATGGTTCTCGTGACAACTACACCAATTAGTGAGGAAACTAATGATGATGATCATGAAGCTTAGATCAAGTTGCTACTGAACCTCGAGGTCAACCAGAGTAAAATCGCACAGTGAGTGGTACGGTAATCTTATTCGAAGTCATGTTACTTGACCATGGCGAACCTACAAACTATGAAGAAGCGATGGTGAGCCCAGATTCAAAATGGCTGGAAGCCATGAAATCTGAGATGGGATCCATGTATGAGAACAAAGTATGGATTTTGGTTGACTTGTCGATGATCGGCAAGCCATTGAAAATAAATGGATCTTTAAGAAGAAGACGCCGATGGTAATGTAACTGCTACAAAGCTCGACTTGTTGCAAAAGGTTTTCGACAAGTTCAAGGAGTTGACTACGATGAGACTTTCTCACCGTAGCGATGCTTAAGTCTCGTCCGAATCATGTTAGCAATTGCCGCATTTTATGATTATGAAATTTGGCAAATGGATGTAAAACTGCATTCTTGAATGGATTTCTAGAAGAAGAGTTGTATATGATGCAACCAGAAGGTTTTGTCGATCCAAAAGGTGCTAACAAAGTGTGCAAGCTCCAACGATCAATTTATGGTCGTGCAAGCCTCTCGAGTTAATAACGCTTTGATAATGTGATCAAAGCATATGGGTTTGTACAGACTTTGGAGAAGCCCGATTTACAAGAAAGTGAGTGGAGCTCAGAGCATTTCTAATATTATATGTGGACTATATATTATTGATTGGAAATGATATAGAATTTCGGATAGCATAAAAGGATACTTGAATAAAAGTTTTCAATGAAAGACCTCGTGAAGCTGCTTACATATTGGGCATCAAGATCTATAGAGATAGATCAAGACGCTTGATTGGACTTTCACAAAGCACATACCTTGATAAAGTTTTGAAAAAGTTCAAAATGGATCAGCAAAGAAAGGTTTTTACCTGTTACAAGGTGTAAGATTGAGTCGACTCAATGCCCACCACGCAGAAGAAGAGAAAATGAAAGATGTTCCTATGCTTCAGCCATAGGCTCTATCATGTATGCAATGCTGTGTACCTGACCGACGATGCTTAGCTGTAAGCTTGGCAGGAAGGTACCAAAGTAATCCAGAGTGGATCATCGGACAGGTCAAGAACATCCCAAATACCGAAAAGGACTAAGGATATGTTTCGATATGGAGGTGACAAAGAGCTAGTCGTAAATGGTTACGCCGATGTAAGCTTTGACACGATCCGGACGATTCTAAATCCAAACCGGATACGTGTTTTTATTAAACGGTGGAGTCGCGTTGGTGCAGTTCTAAACAAAGCGCCGTGGCGGATCTACATGTGAAGCGGAGTACATAGCTGTTGGAGCAGCTAATGAAGGAGTCGGATGAAAGAGTTCATTTCCGATCTAGGTGTCATACCTAGTGCATCGGGACCGATGAAGATCTTCGTGACAATATCGTGCAATTGCCTTGGCAAAGGAATCCAGATTTCACAAGAGGACCAAGCACATCAAGAGACGCTAATTCCATTCGGGACCAAGTCCAAGTGGGAGACATAGAGATTTGCAAAATACATACGGATCTGAATGTTGCACCGTTGACTAAGCCTCTTCCACGAGCAAAACATGATCAGCACCAAGACTCCATGGGTGTAAGGATCATTACTTTGTAATCTAGATTATTGACTCTAGTGCAAGTGGGAGATGAAGGAAATATGCCCTAGAGGCAATAATAAAGTTATTATTTATTTCCTTATATCATGATAAATGTTTATTATTCATGCTAGAATTGTATTAACCGAAACATAATACATGTGTGAATATATGACAAACAGTATGTCACTAGTATGCCTCTACTTGACTAGCTTGTTAATCAAAGATGGTTATGTTTCCTAACCATGAACAAGGAGTTGTTATTTGATTAACAAGGTCACATCATTAGTTGAATGATCTGATTGACATGACCCATTCCGTTAGCTTAACACTTGATCGCTTAGTATGTTAATGCTTTCTTCATGACCCATACATGTTCCTAAACTATGAGATTATGCAACTCCGTCTTACGGAGGAACACTTTGGGTACTACCAAACATCACAACGTAATCGGGTGATTATAAAGGAGTACTACAGGTGTCTCCAAAGGTACTTGTTGGGTTGGCGATTTCGAGATTAGGTTTTGTCACTCCGATTGTCGGAGAGGTATCTCCGTGCCTTCTCGGTAATGCACATCACTTAAGCCTTGAAGCATTACAACTAATGAGTTAGTTGTGAGATGATGTATTACGAACGAGTAAAGAGACTTACCGTACAGATTGAACTAGGTATTGATACCGACGATCGAATCTCGGGTAAGTAACTATACCGATGACAAAGGGAACAACGTATGTCGTTATGCGGTTCGACCGATAAAGATCTTCGAGAATATGTAGGAACCAATATGGGCATCCAGGTTCCGCTATTGGTTATTGACCGAGAATGGTTCTAGGTCATGTCTACATAGTTCTCGAACCGTAGGGTCCGCACGCTTAACGCTTCGGCATGACGTTCATAATGAGTTTATAAGTATTGATGCACCAAGGTTGTTCGAGTCCGATGTGATCACGGACATGAGCAGGAGTCTCGAAATGGTCGAGACATAAAGATTGATATATTGGAAGCCTATGTTTGGACTTCGAATGGTTCCAGTGAAACAGGATGTTGTAACACCGGGGTTACTGGAACTCCCGGGGTATATGGGCCTTCATGGGCCTCAAGGAGAAGGAGAAGGGCCGCCAGTGGCTGCGCCGCCCTCCCCTTCCATCCGAATAGGACAAGGGAGGGGGCGGCGCCTTCCTCTTTCCCCTCCCAATCCTACTCCAACTAGGAGAGGGGAGTCCTACTCCTGGGAGTAGGACTCCTCCTAGCCTCCCCTTGGGCGGCCACCTCCCCTTGTCTCCTTTATACTGAGGCAGGGGGCACCCCAATCACACAAGTTGATCTACGGATCTTCCTTAGCCGTGCGGTGCCCCTTCCACCATATTCCACTTGTCATATCGTCATGAGCTTAGCGAAGCCCCTCGGAGAAGTCATATCGTCATGGAGCTTAGCGAAGCCCTCTCGCGTGGAGCATCAACATCGCACCACGCCGTCGTTGACGGAACTCATCCCCGACACTTTGCTGGATCGAGTCCGGAGATCGCCATCGAGCGAACGGTGCGAACTCGAGGTGCCGTGACGTTCGGTGCTTGGATCGGTCGGATCATGGAGACGCGACTACCATCAACACGTTGTTATAACGCCTCGCTTTCGGTCTCATGAGGTACGTGGACGACATCTTCCCTCGCTGCTATGCCATCACCATGGTCTTGCGTGATCGTAGGAAATTTTTGAAATTACCACGCTTCCCAACAGCTATATCTCCCACGTTGAGGCACGACTTAGAGGCATAACCGCATTGAAAGCAATGTCGCAAGTGAGGTAATCTTCACACAACCCATGTAATACATAAGGGAAAGAGATACATAGTTGGCTTACTGCCACTTCACACAATACATAAATAAACATCCATCATTCGAGTACACTCAAGGTCCGACCACGGAACCAAAATAAAAGAAGATACCCAAATGCTACACGATCCCCGATCGTCCCAACTGGGCACCACTACGATCATCTGAAAAGACAATAGTAACGACCACGCCTCGTCGAACTCCCATTTGAGCTCGGAAGGCCACCAGACCGCATCGTTGGCACCTGAACGTTTTGTAGAATCCAGGAGTCACGGGACTCAGCAATCTCACACCGAGATCAAGACTATTTAAGCATAGGAAGGGAGAGTAGTAAAGTGGAGCTGCCAAGGACTAGCATATATGGTGGCTACATCGCAAAAGAGAGCGGAAGAGGAGCAAAGCACGGTCTGAAGCTAATAGCATCAAGAAGTGATCCTAACTACTTCGCGACATAACTCCAACATCGGTTCACTTCCACCGAGAAGAGACCATCACGTTACACCGGTTGATGTTATTTTATTTGAGGTCAACTTCGGTTTTCTACAACCGACATTAACAAATTCCCATCTGCCTCATAACCCATGGGCACGGCTTTCAAAGATATTACCTGCAGGGTGTCCCAACTTAGCCCATTATAAGCTCTCACGGTCAACGAAGGATATTCCTTCACCGAAGACCCGATCAATCTCGAATCCCGGACTACAAGACATTTCGACGCAATAAAACAAGACCAGAAAGCCCCAATGTGCCGACAAACCCGATAGGAGCTGCAATATCTCGTCTCGTGGCACACCGGATGAGCAAGACGTCGTTGGCATAGACCGGATTGCCGGGGCCGGACATCGCCTAGTTGGGCCAAGACTCAAGGAGCACCGTCCGGGTTAAAATAAGATGACCCTGGCTCGCGAAAACCCGGGAAAAAGGCTTAGGTGGCAAATGGTAAAACCAAAGTTGGGCCTTGCTGGAGGAGTCTTATTCAAAGCGAACTGTCAAGGGGTCCCATAAATCACCCAACCGTAAGGAACGCAAAATCAAGGAACATAACACCGTATGACGGAAACTAGGGTGGCAAGAGGGAACAAAACACCGTGCATAAGGCCGAGCCTTCCACCCTTTACCAAGTATATAGATGATTAATTATAGCAGATATATATTGTGATATCCCCAACAAGTAAACATGTTCCAAAAGGAACAACATCTCCATGTTCCAACAAGGAACAAACTTCAGCTTCACCGCAACTAGCAACGCTATAAGAGGGCCGAGCAAAGCGTAACATAGCCAATCAACGGTTTGCTAGGAAAGGATGGTTAGGGCTGACATGGCAATATGGGTGGCATGATATAGCAAGTGGTAGGCATCGCAGCATAGGCATAGCAAAAGAGGGCAACTAGCATAGCAAAGATAGAAGTGATTTCGAGGGTATGGTCATCTTGCCGCAATGTTCTCGAGTTGTCAAAGCTTGATCCTCGTAGGCTTCTCAACAGGTTCCTCGCTCACGACCTCTCCGCTCTACCCAAAGCAACAACACAAACAAAGGAACCAAATAAATCACGTGCAATGCACAATCAACATGATGCAAAACATGACATGATATGCGGATTGATATGCAATGCGAGCAAGCCCGGAAGGTAAATGATGAACCAGGCATCAACTTGGCAAACCAAGTATGCCACTGAAAGATGAGATGATTTCGTTGAAATCGATATAAAGATCACCGAATCGGATGCACGGTTTGAAATGACAAGCAAAACAAGAATGGCACAAATCTGCCATTAACAGCATGATGCCACTTAGCAAGCAACAATAAATTAAGCTACTGCACCCAAACGTATCAACAAAGTAATGGCAGTGATCTAACAAGATGCTTGACAAAAGATGAGCACTGAGCTACGGCTAGTTCACATCATAACAGGTTCAAACAAGCATGGCAAAAGTGCACAAAATATCAGGCTGGACATGGCAAAAACAGCATCAGGTTGCAATGTTCAGAGCAACAAAACTACATGCTACTGGAACTTAAAATAGCAAAACATGGCATGGCATGAATCTACTCAAAGCATAGAACAAAAGTCCCTTACTGACCATAAGCCAAAAAGGATCAGAAAATATAGTAACACCCATGTCAATATCGAAAGTCTCGTTAACAGATTCAGCAACATGGCATGTCAAAAACTGATAACAAGTAGGCATGTTTACAAGCTCAATGCACTCACACAGAGCCTTATATGATAAACTAAGCATACATACATCAAGAAGACATGGCATAGAAGACATACATGGCAAGAACAATAAATAGCATACATGGATCAACCACAACAACCTTGGCAAAATTGAATAACATGTAAACAATCTGCCGAAACATTTGATAGCAAAAGTAGAGCTCGATTGACTCAAGCTATGGCACCCATAATTGCAAACAAAGGCATGGATGGATAGAGCAAGACATTTTAACAAAACATCCTTACTGAAGTATCTCAAAATATGCATGGATCTCGGTAGCATCAAGTTAACATGGCATCAAAATATCAGAAAACAGGGCTGAAAACAGCAACATCAGGACACCTACTTTGCATGCTTGTGCTAGTCACCACATAGATCAAAAAATACATGGCATACACCCCTGAAAGATGGCATGGCATATTACAAAACACATGTAGGACTCAAATTCATAGGGTGCACACATCAATCATGGCAAAATAAAAAAGTGCAAGTTCTGTTAAGAACAGAAACTAACATCACATAGCCCCTTCCAACAGCATTTCGGGCATCAAGATGAGCTCAAATGAAAATGATGCAATGAGATGAAATGATCTACCTTGAGGAACATTTTGAATATTATCGCAAAATGGACTACGATGCAAATTATACCATGTTGAAAATGCCACAAATATTAACGAAAGACTTAAAGAAAAAAGGAGGGGGAAAGCAACGGCGGGATCCCGGATCCCCGATCGACGGACGGGCGAAGGGCCCGGGGCCGGGCCGGCCCCGGCAGGGGCGGAGGGGGCCCGGGGCGGGAAGCCGGCCAGGGGGAAGGCCGGCCGGCCCGGAAGGCCAGCGCAGGCCCGGCCTGGGCGCCAGGCCAGGGGGGCCGGGGCAAGGAGCGGGCGGCCGAGGCGGCGGGCGGGGCCTGCCGCCGGGCCTTGGGGAAAAGGGCCTCGGAAGATGCCGGGCCCAAGGCATTAGGCCGGGGGGGCTCCCGGGAAGGGAAATTAGGGTTTTGGGAGGAATGATCCGATTTGGGAGGTGTTTAAATAGGCATAGAGGGAGCTAGGAG
>JAHIAM010014512.1:0-15754 GCA_021605205.1 Aegilops longissima | reverse complement strand
CTCCCGCCCCTCCCAAAGAGCTTGGCTGCCCCGTACCCGGCGGCTATATCTCCCACGCAAGCTCCAGGGCAACACTTAGAGGCATAACCGGATTGAAAGCAAATGTCGTAAGCGAGTGAATCTTCACACAACCCATGTAATAATTAAGGGAAAGATACATAGTTGGCTTACAATCGCCACTTCACACTACACAAATATAAACATTCATCATTCGTAGTACACTCAAGGTCCGGACACGGAAACCAAATAAAAGAAGATACCCAAACAGCAACAATACAGACCATGACTCGCCTACCAACCGGGTACCACTACGGATCATCTGAAACGATACATAGTAACGACCATGCTCCTCGCCGAACTCCCACTTGAAAGCTGGTGGAATTACCCGCATGGGTATCATCTGAACCTCGCAAATTAAGCGTAAGTATGCGGGAGCCACGGGACGCAGCAATTACACTCACATGATCAAGACTATTTAAGCTTAAGTAGGAAGGACATAGTAGTAAAGGAGCTGCAGCAAGGACATTAAGCATATATGGTGGAAAGGCTGCAAAAGAGAGCGAGAAGAGAAGCAAAGCACGGCCGTGAAATTAGTAGTGACCAAGAAGTGATCCTCAACTTCTTACGCCGACATATAATCTCAACACTTGTTCACTTCCCTGACTCCGCCGAGAGATTATCACGGTGCCATACACTGTTGATGTGTATTTTACCAGAGGTCAACTTTAGGTTTTCTACAACCGACATTAACAAATTCCCATCTGCCTCATAATCAAGGGCACGGCTCAAAGATATTACCTAAAGGGTGTACCAGTTTAGCCCATTATAAGTTCTCACGGTCAACGGCGATTATTCTACCGGAAGACCTGGACAATCTCGAACCTTACTACAAGACATTTTACAAAGAATAAAACAAGCCCAGAAGCTACTTGACAGCATACAAATCTGGAGTAGGGAGCTGCACATATTTTGCCTGTGGCACATCTGGATGAGCAGTCCACAGCTTGTACCAAACCTTATGTTTTGTATAACAAGGCCGCATACATTTAGTTCGGACAAGCACCGGGTGAGCACCGTCCGGGGTTAAAATAAAGATGCCCTTGAGTCCGCAGTAATGCAAGGGAAAAGGCTTAGGTGGCAAATGGTAAAACCAATGTTGGGCCTTGCCGGACGAGTCTTATTCAAAGCGAACTGTCTCTGGGCTCCCATAAATCACCCAACCGCAAGGAACACAAAATCAAGGAACATAACACCGTATGACGGAAACTGAAGTGGCAAGAGGAACAAAACACTGCATAAGGGCCAGCCTTCCACCCTTTACCAAGTATATAGATGTATTAATTATAGCAGAGAGATATTGTGATATTCCCAACAAGTAAACATGTTCTCAACAAGGAACAATATCTCTATGTTCCAACAAGGAACAAACTTCAGCTTCACTGCAACCAACAATGCTATAAGAGGGGCTGAGCAAAGCGTAACATAGCCAATCAACGTGTTTGTTAGGAAAGGACAGTTAGGGGCCGACATGGCAATAATGGGTGGGAATGATATAGCAAGTGGTAGGCATCGCAGCATAGGCATAGTAAAAGAGCGAGCAACCAGCATAGCAAAGATAGAAGTGATTTCGAGGGTATGGTTATTTTGCTCGCAATGTTTTGAGAGTTGTCAAAGCTTGATCCTCAAAACGCTCTCAACAGGTTTCGCTCACGTATTGCTTCCCGACTCTACCTAAAGCAACAAATACAAACAAAGAACCCATAATAAATCATGGTGCAATGCACAATCAACATCATGCATGACATGACATGATATGCGGATGAGATGTGCAATGCTTATGTAAAGTGCTCTGGAAGGTAAATGATGAACCAGGCATCAATTTGGCAAACCAAGCATGCCACTGAAAGATGAGATGATTTTGCTGAAATCGATATAAAGACTACTGAATCGGATGCACGGTTTGCAAATGGCAAGCAAAACAAGAATGTACGCAAATCTGCCATTAACAGCAGTATGACACAGGCAAATAAATTAATAAGCTTACTGCACCTAAACGTAACAACAAAGCACATGGCAGTGATCTACACATGATGCTCGACAAAAGATGAGTACTGAGCTACGGCTAGTTTCACATTATAACAGGCTTCAAATAAGCATGGGTAAAGTGTACAGAATATCAGGCTGGACATGGCAAAAATAGGTAACAGGTTGCAATGTTCAGAGCATCAAAACTACATGCTACAGGAATTTAAAATAGTAAAACACAGCATGGCATAGAATCTACTTAAAGTATATTACAAAAGTCCCTTACTGACTATAAGCCAAAAAGGACTAGAAAATATAGTAATACCTATGTTAATATCGAAAGTTTTAGTTAACAGATTCAGCAACATGACATGTCAAAAACTGATAATGAGATGGCATGTTTACAAGTTCAATGCACTTATACAGAGCCTCAAATGACAAAATTAAGCATACCTACATTAAGAAGATTTGATATAGAAGACATACATGGCAAGAACAATAACATAGCATATATGGATCAACCACAACAAGCTAAAAATTGAATAACACGTACACAATCTGCCAGAATTATTTGGTAGCAAAAGTAGAGCTCGATTGACTCAAGCTATGGCATCCCATAATTGCAAAACAAAAGGCATGGATGGGATAGAGCAAGTCATGCTTTAAAAACACCCTTACTGAAGTATTTCAAAATATGCATAGATCTCTCGGTATCATTAAGCAAATATGGTATCAAAATTAAAGGCAAAACAGGGCTGAAATCAGCAATATTAGGACACTTACTTTGCATGATTGTGCTAATCACCACATAGATCACAAAAATAAATAAGGCATATACCCCTGGAAAGATGACATGGCATTTACAAAACACATGTAGGACGCAATTCATAAAAAGTATATTAATTGCAGGCAAAATAACAAAAGTGCAAATTCTGACAAAATTCAGCAGCTATCAGAACATTGCACTTTTTCAACAGCATTTCTGGCATCAAGATGAGCTCAAATGAAAATGATGCAATGGAATGAAATGATCGGCTCTTCGAGACGAACATGATGACATATAATACGCTAAAAATGGATCTACTGATGCGAAGATTTAGCACGCGAAAAAATGCACAAAATTAACAATGATGCAATTGACTTAGTGGAAAAGAGGGAGAGGAGAGGTCAACGGTGGCTGGCCCGAGGTTGGATCGGGGCCGATCCGGCTGACAAGGATCGGGCGGCTCCGGCTGGCTCGGGGTGGAAGTTGGGCTGGCTGAGTACCATGGCTGCCGGCACCGAAAGAAGCGCGATGGGTCCTACGGCGGGTGGGCGACGGAGGTTGAGGCTAGGGAAGCGCTGGGCGCTGAAGGGCGTGCGGGCTGAGACTTAAGCGAAGGCTGGGATATGGCAAGTGCTGGCGAGGCAAGCTGCGAAGCGGGGCGGCGTTCGGATTGCTGTTGCCTGAGGTCGGGCCGAATGGGCCGGCAAGCGGCGAAGGCAAGCCCGGCTAAGGTAAGCCGGGCGCCTGACGATTGGGGTGAAGTGATGCCAAGCCAAGCCGGATGTAAATGGGCGCGCGGAGGGACGAAATTGCTAGGTTAGGGGGAAATGATTCGGATTGGGAGGTTTGCTTAAATAGGTACAGAGTGGAGCCAGGAGAGTCCAAATGAGGTGTGAAGCTACCTACACGATCGTGATTTAAATAACGAGAGCATGGAGGTGACTTACAAGGGTATTGGGCTGTTTTGAAAGGTGAAAGGCTGCAACTTAAAAGAGGCCTTTATGGTGCGGGCAATTGCTGAAGTACCAAATGAGCTTTAAATGACCCGAACCTCAACTGGTGGTTTTCAGTGTTATACCAAGGTTACTAGGACAAAACTCGGTGAAGAGCGACAGGTTAAATACAGGTACACGAAAAACGCAAAAGGGACTGCTGAGATAGGAGTGCCGATTGCAAAACGGACAATGGAAAATAAGCTCGAATCATGCGAGATTAATACGAGTGCAAATGCGATGTACATGATGACATAATATAAAATGCATGACATGGACAAAAAGTAAATAGGAAGAAAAACCAACCATGGAGGGAAGCATCATATACAATGCCGAAAATGGCAAGAAATGGAGTCGATAAATATGGAAAGAAGCTGGGCAAAGGCAACACATTACTATTAAGGAGAGGATTTTACCCGAGATCTAGGACCGAAAGAACTCCGGACATTCAGAACGGAGGTGATCCTCAAGGCCCGTCAAGAAGCTCGGCTGAATGGTGTGACTACTTCACTTTCAGGAATTTGATTGACTTTGCCGCAGTCTTGGCGCCGGCTTCTTCAAGAATAGCAACGGGTGTTTCATGATGAAGAGAGATCTTCTCGAAGGTCAATTCTTCGGGTTGATAGTGCCTGTGGAGTGCCCTAGCACTTAAGGCTGCGGACACGTGTTACACATCGCATGCACGCAAAGCTGGATGGAAGCTCGTTGATAGGCTTAGATCGCTTCTTTTCCCAATGATCTTGAAAGGACCCACGATCTAGGGGCAAGCTTCCCTTGACACCGGGCTGACGAGTACTTTTCATGGAGAGACGCGGAGCAGACATGGTCTCCGATTTCAAAAGTCATATCACGGCAAGCTTATTACCGCAATAGTTTTTCAAGCGATTAAGTGCTGCTTTTGAGATTCTCACTAATGACTTGGCATATTTCTTCTCGCTTGTGATCGTCATTTCCAAGAAGGGCGCTCACCTGCTCTCGCACTACTTGAGAGGAGTACGGCACTTTCTGCCATAGAGAATTTTTAATGGGGCTTGCTTAATCTTCGCTTGGAAGTTGTTGTTGTAAGAGAATTCGCATATGGAAGACAATCTTCCCACTACATACCAAGGAAATGACACAAGCCTGAAAGCATATTTTCATGAATTTGGTTTAAACTCCAACTTGGCCACTTGTTTGAGGATGGAAAGCTGTGTCAAACGAATGTTGGTGCCCATGGCCTTCAAAAGAATCTCAAAACTTGGAGGTAAAGATGCTGCCACCTGGCTCAAGAGATCACTTGAGGAATGCCGCAAGGACACACTCCGAGGTGTAAAGCTCACCAACTGAAACAGCAGTGATGGATTCTTTGATAGGAAGAAAATGAGCCACTTTAGTAAAGCTTGTCAATGACAACGAAGATAGTATCATTTCCACGCTTGGACTTTTGGAAAGCCAATAACGAAGTCTATTTCATAAGGATCAAATTTCCATTCAGTGAATAGTAAGAGGTTGGAGGACACTAGCTGGAATTTGGTGTTTTGCCACTTTTCCGCGTATATCATACCATGCTCGAATTGAGCATACTCGCTTACCGGAAGCTCACCAATATTACTGCTTGAGGTCGTGAAAGTTATTTTCGTATTTCCAGGATGAATGGACAGAAGCGGCTTGTGAGCCCTGCTCATAATGACTTTTCAGAGATCACCTTTTAGAACCACACTGCGTCTTCAAAGAACAGAGTGTCTTTGTCATCAATGTGGAAGCACTTGTACTTGGAAATGCCCTTGTCGATACCACGCTTCACCTTTTCACCATGGCATCCAAGGTTGTGCCTCACTTAATCTGATCTTCCAAAGTAGGAGAGACTATGAGGTTGGCAAGAAAGCCTTGAGGAACAATTCTGAAGATCTAGCTATGGAAAGATTCACAGAGATCCTGCTGAAAAGGCTTGAGGATTAGACTGCTTGCAAGTAAGCTTTCCTGTCAAAGCATCTGCAATGACATTGGCTTTTACCGGAGTATACTCAATACTTGGGTTGTACTTTGAATTGGCATTTCACCCATCGAGCTCTGCCTGGTGTTGGAGGTTAGCCTGAGTGAAGATGTACTTGAGACTCTTGTGATCAAGGAAATGTTCACTTTCCTTCCCAACAAGAGATGTCTTCATGTAATCAATGCATGGACAATCGCCGCCAACTCAAGATCGGGAGTGGGGAAGTTCTTCCTGGGCTTCAATCACAGAGGTATAAGCCACAACTCTCTCTTGCATTAACACAAAGACCGAGACCTTGAAGAGAAGCATCAAAACTTCATATGGCTTGGATTCATCAGAGGAGTGTAACAGAGCTGTGACGAGTTTCTTGAGGGTATTGAAAGCAACGCCACACTGGAGACCGTATATATCAACTGCTCGAGAAGGTTGGAAAGAGGCTTTGCAATCTTGGAGAAGTTCTCAACCTTCGCAATAGCTTGCAAGACCAAGAAAATCGCGGAGCTTTGACATTCGAGGAGGTTCCCAATTCACAATTGCGGACACCTTCGATCAACACGGCCCTTAGAGATGATAACCAAAAAAGCACTTCATCGCAATTACATTTGGAGAACTTAGCATAGAATTGGTACTCGAGCTTGTCTAGCACCAATCGCAAATGTTTGGCATGATCCTTCTTATTCTGGAGAAGACCAAAATATCATCAAGATAGACCAAGACAATTCATTGGTGTAGGGGTTGAATATGAAGTTCATCATCCGAGAAAAGTTGAGGAGCATTCGAAAAGACATGACAGATATTCATAAGAACCAAAGCTTGTTCAATGCTGTCTTGGGAATATCTTGTTCAAATCTATGATACCCCAACGGGTCAAGCTTGAGAACACCCGAGCACCTTTGAGTTGCTCGAAAAGCTCATTGATGGGGAAGGGATACTTGTTCTTGATTGTCTTCTTATTCAATGGACGGTAATCGACGAAAGTCGGGTCCGCGCCATCCTTCTTCCGGCAAAAAGAACACCACAACCCCAAGGAGATGAACTCGTCCGACAAACCCCGCCTTGTTCATCGAAATGTTCTTCAATTCCTTCACCATCGGTCCAAGCTTGTATGGACGCTTGCAACGGGAAAGGCCGGCTCAAGATCGATAACAACTCAACGGCCGATGAGGAGGCATACCCGAAGCTCTTCCGAAAACATCTTGGTACTCAAAACGATCGAATCGAGAGATGGCATTCAATTCGCCTTCTCATTGAGAGAAAAACAACCAATAGTTTCATCAGAGGCATAAATGATCACATCATTAGAAGAATGAGTCAATTGAATTTCCCCGGAGCACAATCAATTTGAGCTTTGGATAAAGCCACCCATTCCGGAATAAGATCAATATCCAGTCACCAAGGACAACCGTTTAGCCAAAACCTATAATCGCCCATCTTGATAGAAACATCCGGACATAATTATTAGTTCATATGCTTACCCGGGACACAATTGATAAGGAACTAGGAAACTCTTGATAACCAATTCATGCTTAGATGCAAATGGTCTTGAGATGAAACAATGCGATGCACCAAAGATAAATAAGACTTTGGAATATCATTAACCGAGATTACCCATTATCACATCAAGATTCTCCGCTTGAGCTGCATTCATCATATTGACCTTGGCATGATTTGGATTATGCTTGACCACCGATTGCTGGAAGATTTCAAGGAGAAGGAGGCGGAAGGCCCGTTGAAGCACTTGTTCGATAGTGACCTTTTCCCGACACTTGTTGCAAGTGACCTAGAGCACGGTGGTAAGGAGCACTTGACCTTGGAGCTTGAGAATTAGACTTGTTCTCGATAGCTTGGGTTGGGTGGGTAAGATCCACGGCCACCGAGTTCTTCCCCGTAAGGCCGACGAACGGAGGAGGGGCAGGAAAACTTCCGCTTGGCTGCCACTTGAGAGGACGAGGGGACTGAATCCATCCCGATTCTTTCTTAGAAGCCTCGATTTGAGTTGGGCGCTTGCTTGAGTGCCATGTTGTAGAAATCATCATACTTATCCGCTCAAACAGACAAGAGGTAATTGCAGATCTTCTCTCGCATACCTCCGAACCGATAGATCATACTTTTCATCGTACGCCCCGCTTAGCAAAACGAAAAAGCTCGAACTGGATATTGTATTGATAGAGACATGGTGCCTTGCTTGAGATTGGGAACTCCTCACGCTTTTCTCAACAACACTTTTCGAATGTGATGAGCTCGAAATCACGGGGAACTCATCCTGTAATGACACGATCCTCTCGAATCTTTTATTGGGAACCACTCAGCAGCTTGATCCTTGAGTTGAAACGATGCAAACTTGACAAAACCTCGGTCCACATTGCCAAAAAAGTGCTTGCAGATTCCACTAACCAATCATCGGCCCTGGCCTCAACACGTAAACCGAAAGACTGCCGATTAGCGAGGAATTACTAAGAGTGGCAAAGTGTGGCTGATTTTGCCTTGACCTTGATTGCCTTGATTGCCTTGATTGCCCTGCCTCGAGAACGCTTCTGCAAGAGTGCAAAATCATCCGAGCATTGGCATTGGTGGCTGCCATGATAGCTTGCCACGCTCGGAGGCGGAGGTGGAGGTGGAGGGGATTCGACGATCCCCATTGCATCCGGATTCGACGCCATGAGCCATCCCAAGAGGGTGACATCCGTTAGTCCTTTGATAGACAAATTGATAAGTAGAATCAACGGATAGAAAATTGCAACATATAGTCTTCACAATAAAATTCAACAAGAATGAACGAATGAATTCCAAAGTTAATCATCACACGCCCATTAAGGTGAGAAGCCACTTAGATAAAGATATGGAAACAAAACCATTAGAAACAATTCAATATCCAACCAAAAACAAAAGGTTGGCTACTAGAATGAGCCGAACAAACACATGATAGAGATTTCGCCGTGGTGGGGCCCACACGGACACGACGATAGCGGACGCCAAATGACTAACAAGACGCCCCCAATCAGCATAGCAAGGATTCTTTAAGACGCCTCCCACCACGAATCGACCGTGAATGGGCGGACCACTAGACGTGAACCCCAATCTCAAATCATACATCCGCCGGAAAGAATATCCCGAAGCTACTAGAATTTACCTATAAACTCCCCAAACTTTCTTATGCAAGGGGGAAAAGGGACCAAAATTATCCCCAAAAACAATCCTAATCCACCAACCATCCCGCAACAAAAAAGAAATCCCAAAATCGTGGTATCGATTCAAAAAAATGTAACAACATGGCAAATCCCCACCGCCACAAACCTATGTGGACCAAACAACCGCACAAAAAGAGATTTCAAGGGCAAAAATGTATTGAAGAAGATAAAATTTACGAAACACCCGAGCTAACCCCGGAAGAAACCCCTAAATTCAAGGACCAAAACAATTTTTCGCCAAAACCCGAACATTCCAAGTACCCCGGATCCTAAAAATTTTTTATGAAATTTGGGAGAGAAGAGCAAAGTTCTCGCGATACCTCACCGAAAAGGGACGGGAAGTAAAAAGAATTACCCCAATATATAATCCCAAGACTAAAAATTTTCCATTCTAACCAACAACGCCCAATGGGGGCCCCTTCGAATCATTAAACTTGTAACGCCACGGGTTACTCCCACGGTCGACACGACGAGGATAACCGTTGAAAGAATGTGAAGTAGGTAATCTTCACACCCCAGTAAAATTGGGAAAGATAAAGTTGGCTTACAATGCCACTTCACACAGACATAAATGAACATCCATCATTCAGAGTACTCAAGGTCCGACTACGAACCAAAATAAAAGAAGATACCCCAAATGCTAACACAGATCCCGAATCGTCCCAACTGGGCACCACTACCGATCATCCGAAACGACATAGTAACGACCACGCCTCGTCGAACTCCCACTTGAGTTGGTGGAATCACCTGCACCGCCTCATCGAACTCGCAACTGTTTTGAAGTATCTGTGAGTCAGGGACTCAGTAATCTCACACCCATGTAGATCAAGACTATTTAAGCTAATAGGAAGGACAAGGTAATACAAAGTGGAGCTGCAGTGCTTAATAGCATATATGGTGGCTACTTCGAAAAAGAGCGAGAAGAGAGCAAAGCATCGTCGGAAACTAGTAGTGATCAAGAAGGGATCCTCAACTACTTACGCCGACATACTCCAACATCAGGTTCACTCCCGGACTCCGCCGAAGAGACCATCACGGTTACACACGCGTTGATGTGTATTTTATTTGAGGTCAACTTTAGGTTTTCTACAACCGGACATTAACAAATTCCCATCTGCCTCATAAATCGCTGCACGGCTTTCGAAAGATATTACCCTTGGGGTGTCCCAACTTAGCCCATTATAAGCTCTCACGGTCAACGGCGATTATTCTTCTACCGGAAGACCCGATCAATCTCGGAATCCCGGACTACAAGACATTTCGACAGCATAAAACAAGACCAGCAAGCCGCCTGGACAGCCGACAATCCCGATAGGAGCTGACATTCTGTCTTCAGGCACATCCGGATGAGCAGTCCATACAACTAGAAACCCAAACCCAAGTTGCCTTGAGGGGCGCTGCAAGACTTAGTCGGGCCAGCACTGGAGCACCCGTCCGGGGCAAAATAAAGATGACCTCGGCTCACAAAACCCGGGAAAAGGCTTAGGTGGCAAATGGTAAAACCAAAGTTGGGCCTGCGGACGAGTCTTATTCAAAGCGAACTGTCAAGGGGGTCCCATAAATCACCCAACCGCAAGGAACGAAAATCAAGGAACATAACACCGTATGACGGAAACTAGGGTGGCAAGAGTGGAACAAAACACTGCATAAGGCCGAGCCTTCCACCCTTTACCAAGTATATAGATGTATTAATTATAGCAGATATATATTGTGATATCCCCAACAAGTAAACATATTCCAACAAGGAACAACATCTCCATGTTCCAACAAGGAACAAATTTCAGCTTCACCCCGCAACTAGCAACGCTATAAGAGGGCTGAGCAAAGCGGTAACATAGCCAATCAACAGCTTGCTAGGAAAGGATGGAGGGCTGACATGGCAATATGGGTGGCATGATATAGCAAGTGGTAGGCATCGCAGCATAGGCATAGCAAAAGAGCGAGCAACTAGCATAGCAAAGATAGAAGTGATTTCAGGGTATGGTCATTTGCCTCGCAATGTTCTCGAGTTGTTTAAAGCTTGATCCTCGAAACGCTCTCAACAGGCTCCTCGTCATGACTTCGCCTCGACTCTACCCAAAGCAACAACACAAACAAAGGAACCACAATAAATCACGGTGCAATGCACAATCAACATGATGCAAAACATGACATGATATGCTGGATGGGATATGCAATGCTTATGTACGCTCCGACGGTGAATGATGAACCAGGCATCAACTTGGCAAACCAAGCATGCCACTGAAAGATGAGATGATTTCGCTGAAATCGATATAAAGATCACCGGAAACGGATGCACGGTTTGAAATGGCAAGCAAAACAAGAATGGCTAAATCTGCCATTAACAGCATGATGCCGCTTAGCAAGCAACAATTAATTAAGCTACTGAACCCAAACGTATCAACAAAGCACATGGCAGTGATCTGCACATGATGCTCGACAAAATATGAGCACTGAGCGGCTAGTTCACATCATAACATGTTCAAACAAGCATGGCAAAAGAGCACAAAATATCAGGCTGGACATGGCAAAACAGTAACAGGTTGCAAATCAGAGCATCAAAACTACATGCTGAACCAATAGCAAAACATAGCATGGCAGGAATCTACTCAAAGCATATTTCAAAAGTCCCTTACTGACCATAAGCCAAAAGGACTAGAAAATATAGTAACACTCATGTCAATATTGAAAGTCTAGTTAACAGATTCAGCAACTTGACATGTCAAAACTGATAACGATGGCATGTTTACAAGCTCAATGCACTCACTACAGAGCCTGAAATGATAAACTAAGCACATACATCAAGAAGACCTGACATAGAAGACATACATGGTGTAACATAGCATATATGGATCAACCACAACAAGCTAGGCAAAATTGAATAACACGTACAATCTGCCAGGAAACATTTGTAGCAAAAGTAGAGCTCGATTGACTCAAGCTATGGCATCCCATAATTGCAAACAAAGGCATGGATTGATAGAGCAAGTCATGCTTTTACAAAACACCCTTACTGAAGTATCTCAAAATATGCATAGATCTCTCGGTATCATCACAAAACATGGCATCAAAATCAGCTAAAACAGGGCTGAAATCAGCAACATTAGGACACCTACTTTGCATGCTTGTGCTAGTCACCACATAGATCACAAAATACATGGCATATACCCCTGAAAGATGACATGGCATTTTACAAAACACATGTAGGACTCCAATTCATAGGGTGCATATATTAATCATAGCAAAATAACAAAAGTGCAACTTGATAAAAATCAGAAACTATCAGCACATAGCATTCTTCCAACAGCATTTCGGCATCGAGATGAGCTCAAATGAAAATGATGCAATGGAATGAAATGATCTACTTCGAGACGAACATTTTGACATATTATACGCGAAAAATGGATCTACGGATGGAAGATATAGCAAGTTGAATATTGCACAAAATTAACAAACGATAAAACTTAGAGAAACAAAGGGAGGAGGAGTCAACGGTGGCGCAGCCCCGAGGCTGATCGGGGCCGATCCGCTGGCGGCGGAGGGAGCTCCGGCGGCTGTGGACGCCGGGGAGGAGGACTCTGCGGCGCGGCCGCGCCGTGAGGGGCGATGGGGTCCGGCAGGCGGGCGCATCGGGAGGCCGGATAAGCACACCGGGGAAGGCTGAGGCGGCGGCGGCTGGAGGCGGCGGGCGCAAGGGCGCGAGGTGGCGACTGGATAAGGGCCGGATTCGGCCGAGCGGGCCGCGGCGGTACGCGATTGGCGCGGGCGGCGACGTGGGCGCCACGATTGGCCGGGCGGCTACGGGCGGATGCCAGTTCGCTCGGGCCGACGGTATGCGCGGAGGGCAGAATTGCAGTTTTGGGATGATTGGGATTGGGAGGTTTGCTTAAATAGGCATAGAGGAGCTAGAGTCCAAATGAGGTGTAGTTTTACCACACGATCGTGATCGAACGACGGAGAGCATGGAGGTGACTTAGATGGGTTATTGGGCTGTTTTGAAGGGTGTTGGGCTGCAACTTAAAAGAGGTTTTTATGGTATGTTAACTGCTGAGTACCAAACGAGCCCAAATGACCGAAACTTGACCGGTGGTCTCCGGTGTTATACCAAGGCTACTAGACAAACCTCGGTCCATTTCGAGACGGTTAATACCCGCACACGAAAAACGTAGTAAAGGACCGCCGGGGAGATAGGAGGCTTGAATGCAAAACGGACAACGGAAAAATGCTCGGAATCATGAGACTAACACGTATGCAAATGCGATGCACATGATGACATAATATAAAATGCATGACATGGACAAAAGCAACATGAAGAAAACCCAACCACGAGGGAATATCATATATCAATGCCAAATGGCAAGAGTTGTTACAAATATGGAAAGTTATTCCCGTGTTACACCGCCGAGTTCTCCGCATCCACCACCACACCGTCTGCTATCGATCATTATCAACCCCCTTCCCCTTGCTGGATCAAGAAGGAGGAGACGCCATCCCGCACGTGAGTTGAACGCGAGGTGCCGTCCGCTCGGGCGCTAGGATCTCCGTGATAGGATCACGCAGAACGAGTACTTCATCCCCGTTTAGTGAACGCCTCGCCGTGATCTACAAAGTGGTATGTAGATGCAAACTCACCCCTTGACTCTCGCTAGATGAACTCATAGATAGATCTTGGTGAAACCGTAGGAAATTTTAATTTTCTGCAACGCTCCCAACAAGGGCATCATGAGCTAAGTCTATGCGTAGTTCTCTATTGCACGAGTAGAACACAATTTGGTTGTGGGCGAGATCTTGTCAACTTGCTTGCCGCTACTAGTCTTATCTTGCTTCAGTATTGGGATGAAGCGCCCGACCAACCTTACACGACGCATTGTGAGACCGGGTTCCACCGACTGACATGCACTAGTTGCATAAGGTGGCGGGTGTCTGCTCTCCCACTTTAGTTGGAGCAGATTCGATGAAAAGGGTCCTTATGAAGGGTAAATAGAAGGACAAAATCACGCCAGGTTATTCTAGGTAAGAAAACGTTCTTGCTAGAACCCAATTGCACTCGTGAAAAGATGCAACAACAATTAGAAGACGCCTAACTTGTTTTTGCAGCAATTGTCATGTGATGTGATATGGCCAAGTTGTGATGAATGATGAATGACATATTGTGATGTATGAGATCATGTTCTTGTAATAGGAATCACGATTTGCATGTCGATGAGTATGACAACGCAAGAGCCATAGGAGTTGTCTTTATTTTGTATGACTCATGTGTCATTGAAGAACGCCATGTAAATTACTTTACTTTATTGCTAAACGCTGCTAGCCATAGAAGTAGAAGTAGTGCATGCGGACAACTTCATGAAGACACAATGATGGAGATCATGATGATGGAGATCATGGTGTCATGCCGTGACAAGATGATCATGGAGCCCCAAGATGGAGATCAATGGAGCAATGATATTGGCCATATCATGTCACTACTATATAATTGCATGTGATGTTTATTATGTTTATGCATCTTGTTTACTTAGAACGACGGTAGTAAATAAGATGACTTCACAACAATTTCAAGAAGTGTTCTCCTTAACTGCAGCGCGCTGTTAAAGTTCGCTGCTTCAAGCACCACGTGATGATCGGGTGATAGATCCACGCTCACATACAACGGTAAGACAGTTTTACACATGCAAAACACTTAGGTTAACTTGACGAGCCTAGCATGTATGCATATGGCCTCGAACACGGAGACCGAAGAGGTAACACGAGTCGTATGGAAGATAATGATCAATATGGAGATGTTCACCGACGATGACTAGTCCGCCTCACGTGTGATGATCGGACACGCCTAGTCGACCGGATCGTAACACTTAGATGACTAGAGGATGTCTAATCCGAGGAGTTCATTAAAATAATTTTGATTAGATGAACTTAATTATCATGAACTTAGTCTAAAACCTTGCAAATATGTCTTGTAGATCAAATGGCCAACGCCATGTCAACATGAACTTCAACGCTGCTCCTAGAGAAACCAAGTTGAAAGATGATGGCAGCAACTATACGGATCGGTCCGAACCCGAGGATCATCCCATAGCTGTGAAACAATATGTCCTAGAAGGACCGCTAGGTGATGCACTGCCCCGAGAACCAAGACATTATGAATTTTGGCAGTCTTGTGCCGATGATTACCCCTCGCTCGCGGCATGCTTTACAGCTTAGAACCGGGCTCCAAAAGCGCTTTGAGCAACACGGAGCATATGAGATGTTCGAGGAGCTGAAACTAGTTTTCCAAGCTCATGCCCGGTCGAGTGATGAAGTCTCCGACAAGTTCTATAGTTGTAAGATGGAGGAAAACAGCTCACAAGGAGCACATACTCAAAATGTCTCGGGTACAACCGCCTGTCCCAATGGACATAAACTCCCGGACGAGGCGGCATTGATGTGAATCCTTCAGTTCCCACCAAGCTACAAGAGCTTTGTTATGAACTATAATATGCAGGAGATGGTGAAGACCATTCTCAAGTATTCTCAATGCTGAAGTCAGCAGAGGTTGAAATCAAGAAAGAACATCAAGTGTTGATGGTCAATAAAACACTAAGTCAAAGAAGGGCAAGGTAAGAAGAAGAAGGACGGCAGATAAATGCTACCGCAAGTGTTACGGAAGAAGTCAAAGAATGGACCCAAGCCTGAGACGGAGTGCTTTATTGCAAAGGAAGGGCCATCGAAGCGGAACTGCCCCAAATACTTAGCGACAAGAAGGCCGCAACACTAAAGGTATATTTGATATACATATAATTGATGTGTACTTACCAAGACTCGTAGTAACTCC
>JAHIAM010014509.1:0-19296 GCA_021605205.1 Aegilops longissima | reverse complement strand
TCTTGTGACAATTCTTTAGGTCACATCATGTTTGCTAATCCGCTTGACTTGTCATATGCTATGCATGAGATCAACCATATGTCTTATTTGCAATCTCTTCATAGTGATTATGCATATTCCATTAAAATAAACCCAATTTGCACATATGGCATACATGACAAGCCCATGGTTATTGGCATTTGTTTTTCTTGTGATGATATTGATATGCTCCCTTTGCATCATTTATCTCATATGCCATGCCTTGCCCACGTAGCTTCGGATATGCATTGTTTTGGATGTTGTCCATTTTCTCCAAATGATGTTTCCAATATTGCTCATGAGGAGACCCCCATAGTTTCCTCATACATGTTAGGAGATTTTGATCCATCCCATCCATTGCATGATCCCAATAATTATGTGCACAATATGCTCCCCATGCATCATAATGATATTGATGTGCCATATACTTGCATTCTCAATTTGTGTCCCCATCGTGTCATACATACTAACTATTCTTTCATGATGGATGACATGTTCTTATACCATGCATCAAATTTCTTTGAGCGATGCTTATCTTGTGCTAAATCACACGTGCACATACACATCATGATGGATGATGTGTACATTTACCACGCGCACAATTTCTTTGGTTTGTGTCTCTTTTGTGTAGGTACACATGAATACTTGTCGACCTCGCAATCCCACGAGTTGACAAAACGAGCTCTAGAGAGCAACGATGATTTGGGATCCCATGGATTGCCTTTCCCACTGCTCTCTTCGCGCAAAGACTTCACGCATTTCTTCTACATGGCCCTCACTTGGCTATGGATTGTTGTCCATTACATATTCTATGCCCATCTTGCCATGTTCACTTTGCATGATATGCCCATTCCTATGCCTTTTCCATGCATTTGTGACCCATGCTTTGCTTTACACATGATGATTGACTCTCATACTTTTATGTGTATTTGCAAGCGTGGTGGAGATATTTCTTGTTGTTGCCATGTTCCATTTGTGACCCACCCCTATGATGATTGCTATGATCTTGAGGTAGATGCTTATTCTCTTGTCACACATATTTGCATCACTACCTCACGTTTACATGCTTGTTTCCATGATGACCTTGATTTTGCTCAATTCATATGCTTACATGCCATGTCACAATCCTTTGTCACACCCTATGCTATGCTTGATGACAACACTTGTTTGGTGAATCACCTCTTGAATGCTTGGTTTTGCACTAACGCTAACCACATTTGTTTTTCCAAGTGTTTGTTCTATTTGCTCCTTTTGAAGGAATCACAAGACGGTGCGACATTGGAGAGTGCCTATTTCGAGCTTCAAGATGATGAGTGCTTGGTGATCGACCGCTTCGACACGACAACGCCATCTCTTTCCCAAGGTGATTTAGTTTTTGATCCGAGGTCGGATCTTTTCCAAGGGGGAGGGGATGATGCGGAGCATCCCACGGTCATCACCATGTCAAGAGTCCGTTTGGCAAGTAACACGTGCGACCTCTACTTCTCATACATAAAGGTGAATCTTCTCCTTTACACGTGCTCACTTGACCCCTTCGAGGATGGTATACTACTTGACACTTATCCCGTGTGCATGCATAGGTATTGTCGGAGCTTCACGGATGTCAAGGAGGAGTGGACGCGCCAAGGAATGACTACACCATCCGCGAGGGAGGCATGGAAGCGAAGACGGAAGAAGAAGGTGTTGCGGAGTCTACAGCGACCGGACGACCGGAAGCCTCCGGACGACCGGCGTCCACCGGACGTCCGCTACCTGACGCGTCCAAGAGTCCAGCCGACGAGATCTACAGCGACCGGACGACCGACCAAGACCGGACGTCCGACACCTCCCAGGCCACGGACGACCGAGCGCCTCCGGACGAACAGTGCCACGGCGACAGAACAATATTTACGGAAGTCCGAAGTCTTCCGGACGTCCGGACCGTCCCGAGTTTCCGGACGTCCGACTCCCCACCGACGTCCGACGCCTGTGTAGGCGCAGCCGTGGGCCTTTGGCCTTGTATCCCTCTCCCACTTACCCCTTCGTGGCTTAGACTATAAATAGACCACCTCCACCTCCTTTCTAGGGTTAGCAAATATGATAGCTCATTCTTAGGTGAGCTTTGCTCCTACCTCTACTCTTGAGAGAGAGAGAGAGAGAGACTACCACTCCCATGGAGTTCAAGACCTCCATGTGAGAAGATCCTGCGGGATATCATTGTAACGCCCTCGATGCGGCTATATCTCCCACGTGTCGAGGCACGACTTAGAGGCATAACCGCATTGAAAGCAATGTCGCAAGTGAGGTAATCTTCACACAACCCATGTAATACATAAGGGAAAGAGATACATAGTTGGCTTACAGTCGCCACTTCACACAATACATAAATAAACATCCATCATTCAGAGTACACTCAAGGTCCGACTACGGAACCAAAATAAAAGAAGATACCCCAAATGCTACACAGATCCACGATCGTCCCAACTGGGCACCACTACGATCATCGGAAAAGACACATAGTAACGACCACGCCTCGTCGAACTCCCACTTGAGCTCGGTTGCGCCACCGTGACCGCATCGCCGGCACCTGCAACTGTTTTTGGTAGAATCAGAGTCACGGGACTCAGCAATCTCACACCCGCGAGATCAAGACTATTTAAGCTTATAGGAAGGACAGAGTTGTGAGGTGGAGCTGCAGCAAGCGACTAGCATATATGGTGGCTACTCAAAAAAGAGAGCGAGAAGAGAAGCAAAGCACGGTCGTGAAGCTAGTAGCGATCAAGAAGTGATCCTGAACTACTTACGCCAAACATAACTCCAACACCGTGTTCACTTCCGGACTCACGAGAAAAGACCATCACGGTTACACACGCGTTGATGTGTATTTTAATTGAGGTCAACTTCGGTTTTCTACAACCGACATTAACAAATTCCCATCTGCCTCATAACCATGGCACGGCTTTCAAAGATAATACCCGCAGGGTGTCCCAACTTAGCCCATTATAAGCTCTCACGGTCAACGAAGGATATTCCTTCTACCGAAGACCCGATCAATCTCGAATCCCGGACTACAAGACATTTCGACAGCAATAAAACAAGACCAGCAAAGCCACCCGATCGTGCCGACAAATCCCGATAGGAGCTGCACATATCTCGCTCGTGGCACACCGGATAGGTCAGCTACGAGTAAAACCAGCCCTCGAGTTGCCCGCAGTGGCCCCGAGTCTGCTTCTGTTCGGGCCAGCACTCAAGGAGCACTGGTCCGGGGTTAAAATAAAGATGACCCTCGGCTCGCGAAAACCCGGGGAAAAAGGCTTAGGTGGCAAATGGTAAAACCAATGTTGGGCCTTGCTGGACGAAGTCTTATTCAAAGCGAATTGTCAAGGGGTCCCATAAATCATCCAACCGTAAGGAACGCGAAATCAAGGAACATAACACCGTATGACGGAAACTAGGTGGCAAGAGTGGAACAAAACACCGTGCATAAGGCCGAGCCTTCCACCCTTTACCAAGTATATAGATGCATTAATTGTAGCAGATATATATTGTGATATCCCCAACAAGTAAACATGTTCCAATAAGGAACAACATCTCCATGTTCCAACAAGGAACAAACTTCAGCTTCACTTGCAACTAGCAACGCTATAAGAGGGGCTGAGCAAAGCGGTAACATAGCCAAACAACGGTTTGCTAGGAAAGGATGGTTAGGGGATGACATGGCAATATGGGTGGCATGATATAGCAAGTGGTAGGCATCGTGGCATAGGCATAGCAAAAGAGCGAGCAACTAGCATAGCAAAGATAGAAGTGATTTCGAGGGTATGGTCATCTTGCCTGCAATGTTCTCAGAGTTGTCGAAAGCTTGATCCTCGAAGCGTTCTCAACAGGTTCCTCGTTCACGAACTCGCCTCCGGCTCTACCCAAAGCAAGAACACAAACAAAGGAACCACAATAAATCACGTGCAATGCACAAACAACATGATGCAAAACATGACATGATATGCGGGATGTGATATGCAATGCGATGCATTCTCGGAAGGAAAATGATGAACCAGGCATCAACTTGGCAAACCAAGTATGCCACTGGAAAGATGAGATGATTTTGGTTGAAATCGATATAAAGATCACCGAATCGGATGCACGGTTTGCAAATGACAAGCAAAACAAGAATGGCACAAATCGCCATTAACAGCATATGATGCCACTTAGCAAGCAACAAGAAATTAAGCTACTGCACCCAAACGTACCAACAAAGTATATGGCAGTGATCTACACAAGATGCTTGACAAAAGATGAACACTGAGCTACGGCTAGTTCACATCATAACAGGTTCAAACAAGCATGGCAAAAGTGCACAAAATGTCAGTCGACATGGCAAAAACAGCATCGTAGCAATGTTCAGAGCAAGAAAACAACATGCTACAGGAACTTATAATAGCAAAACATGGAATGGCATGAATCTACTCAAAGCATAGAACAGAAGTCCCTTACTGACCATAAGCCAAAAAGGATCAGAAAATATAGTAACACCCATGTCAATATCGCAAGTTTCGTTAACAGATTCAGCAACATGGCATGTCAAAAACTGATAACAAGTAGGCATGTTTAAGAGCTCGATGCACTCACTACAGAGCCTTATATGATAAACTAAGAATGCATACATCAAGAAGACATGGCATAGAAGACATACATGGCAAGAACAACATCATAGCATACATGGATCAACCACAACAACCTTGGCAAAATTGAATAACATGTAAACAATCTGCCAGGAAACATTTGGTAGCAAAAGTAGAGCTCGATTGACTCAAGCTATGGCACTGCATAATTGCAAACAAAGGCATGGATGGATAGAGCAAGACATGTAGAACAAAACATCCTTACTGAAGTATCTTAAAATATGCATGGAACTCTCGGTAGCATCAAGTTAACATGGCATCAAAATATCAGCTAAACAGGGCTGAAATCAGCAACATCAGGACACCTACTTTGCATGCTTGTGCTAGTCACCACATATATCACAAAAATACATGGCATACACCCCTGGAAAGATGGCATGGCATATAACAAAATACATGTAGGACTCAAATTCATAGGGTGCACACATCAATCATAGCAAAAATAACAAAAGTGCAAGTTCTGTTAAGAAACAGAAACTAACATCACATAGCCCTCTTCCAACAGCATTTCGGGCATCAAGATGAACTCAAATGAAAATGATGCAATGAGATGAAATGATCTACTCTTCGAGGCGAACATTTCGACATATTATACGCGCAAAATGGAGCTACAGATGCAAAGTTACGATGCGTTGAAAATGCCACGAAATATTCACAGGATTAAGGACTTAGAGAAAATTTAGAGGGGGAAGAAGCGAAAGTCAACCCTCGATCCGAGATCCGACCCGATCCGGATCGGGCGAGGCGGCGGCGCGGGCCGGCTCGCCGGAGGAGGGAGAAGCCGGGCGGGCCGGCCGGAGGAGGGGACGGCGGTCGGCGGCGGAAGGGCGGCGCGGCGGGCGGGCGGCGAGGCGGCGAGGAGGCGACCGGCGCCACGGCGAGGGCGGCGGCGGGCCCGCAGCGGGCGGCGGCGGGCCGGCCGGCCGGACGGCGAGGCGGCGGAGGGGCTTCAGCGCCGCCGGGGAGGCGGGGCGGCGGCGACCGGCCGAGGGCTCAAGACGGGCTGGCCGGCCGCAGCGGCGCGGGCGGGCGGCGGCGTACACGTGTCGCGGGAGATTGGGCGCGGGCGGCGGCGCTGACGGCGGACGTGTCCGGACGGCGCGGGGTTCGTCCGGCGAGGTAGGGGAAGGCTAGGGTTAGACCCGATTTGGACGGGAGGTGTTTAAATAGGCATAGAGGGAGCTAGGAGAGTCCAAATGAGGTTTAGTTTTACCACACGATCGTGATCGAACGACGGAGAGAATGGAAGTGACATAGATGGGTTATTGGACTATTTTGAAAGGGTGTTGGGCTGCAACTTAAAAGAGGCCTTTGCGAGAGTGCGTTAACCGCTGGAGTACCAAACGAGCTCCAAATGACCAAACTTGACCGGTGGTCTACGGTGGTATACCAAGGCCACTTGACAAACCTCGTCCATTCCGAGAAGGTTTAGTACCGCCACGGAAAAACGTAAAAGGGCCGCCGGGAGATAGGAGTGCCGGATTGCAAAACGGACAACGGAAAAATGCTCGGAATCATGAGACTAACATGTATGCAAATGCGATGCACATGATGACATGATGAAAATGCATGACATGGACAAAATACAAAACGAAGACAAAACCCAACCACGGAGGGAATATCATATCACAATGCCGAAAATGGCAAGAGTTGGAGTTACAAATATGGAAAGTTACGTCCGGTGTTACAACACTCCACCACTACAAGAGGATCTCGCCCCAGATCTAGGACCAAAGAACTCCGATATTCGAACGGAGGTGATCCTCGCGCCCCTGTGTGGCTTCACGGTCGGAATGGTGTGACCACTTCACTTTCAGGAATTTGATTGACTTGTTGCGAGTCTTGCGCCGGTTTCTTCAAGAATAGCAACGGGTGCTCATGATAAGAGAGATCTTCTTGAAGGTCAATTTCTTCGTTGATAGTGCGCTCAGAGTCTTGAAGCACTTGCGGCTGTGACACGTGGAACACATCGTGCACGCTTGCAAAGTTGGATGGAAGCTCGTTGATAGGCGAGATCGCTCTTTGCCAATGATCTTGAAAGGACCCACGATCTAGGGGCAAGCTTCCCTTTGATACCGGGCGACGAGTGCCTTTCATTGAGAGACGCGGAGGTAGACATGGTCTCCGATTTCAAAAGCCACATCACGGTGCTTATCATCATAATAGCTTTCCGCGCGATTGCGCGGCTTTGAGATTCTCACGAATGACTTTGCACATTTCTTCCGCTTCGGATCAAGTCATTGCCAAGAAGTTGGCGCTCACCGTCTCTGCACCAATTGAGAGGAGTACGCCACTTTCGCCATAGAGAATTTCGAACGGGACCTTGCCCGAACTCGCTTGGAAACTGTTGTTGTAGGAGAACTCGCATATGGAAGACAATCTTCCCACTTCATACCGAAGAAATGACACAAGCCCCGAGCATATCTTCAAGGATTTGATTTACTCGCCGACTTGGCCACTTGTTTGAGGATGGAAAGCTGTGCTGAAATGAATGTTGGTGCCCATGGCCTTCTGAAAAGAATCCCAAAACTTGGAGGTAAAGATGCCGCCACGGTCTGAAGAGATCACTTGTGGAATGCCATGCAAGGAGACAATCCTGGAGGTGTATAGCTCGCCAACCGAGCTGCTGTGATGGATTCTTTGATAGGAAGAAAATGAGCCACTTTAGTAAGCTTGTCAATGACAACGAAGATAGCATCATTTCCACGCTTGGACTTAGGAAAACCAGTCACGAAGTCCATTTCAATATGATCAAACTTCCATTCGAATAGCAAGAGGTTGGAGGAGACCAGCTGGTCTTTGGTGTTCGCTTTCACTCTTCTCAGACATCACACTCATTCACGAATTGAGAAATTTCGCCTCATTCGAGTCCACCAATAAGACTGCTTGAGGTCCCGGTACATCTTCGCATTTCTGTGATGAATGGATAGAAGCGAATTGTGAGCCTCGCTCATAATGAATTTTCTCAGATCACCCTTAGGAACCACAATCCGTCCTCAAGAAAAGAGTATCTTTGTCATCAACGTGGAAGCACTTGTACTTGAAATGCCCTTGTCGATACCACGCTTCACCTTTTTCACCATGGTATCCGAAGTTGAGCCTCACGAATCTGATCTTCCAAAGTAGGAGAGACTATGAGGTTGGCAAGAAAGCCTTGAGGAACAACTTGAAGATTCAGCTTATGGAAAGCTTCACAGAGATCCGGTTGGAAGGGCTTGAGAATTAAACTGTTGCAAGAAGCCTTCCTGCTCAAAGCATCTCGCAATCACATTGGCCTTGCCCGAGTATATTCAATACTTGGGTTGTACTCTTGAATCATTTCGAACCATCGAGTTTGCCTGAGGTTGAGGTTGGGCTGAGTGAAGATGTACTTGAGACTCTTGTGATCGGTGAAAATGTCCACTTTCCTTCCCAACAAGAGATGTCTCCATGTTATCAATGCATGGACAACTGCCGCCAACTCAAGATCGTGAGTGGGGTAGTTCTTTTCGTTGGGCTTCAACTAGCGAGAGGTATAGGCCACAACTCTCTTCTCTTGCATTAATACAGCACCGAGACCTTGAAGAGAAGCATCACAGAAAACTTCGAATGGCTTGGATTCATCAGGAGGAGTCAAGACAGGAGCTGTGACGAGTTTCTCTTTGAGAGTATTGAAAGCAACGCCACACTCGTGAGACCGGACATACTTCACATGCTTCTCGAGAAGGTTGGAAAGAGGCTTTGCAATCTTGGAGAAGTTCTCAACGAATCTTCGCAATAGCTTGCAAGACCAAGAAAATCATGGAGCTGCTTGACATTCGAGGAGGTTCCCAATTCACAATTGCGACACCTTCTGGATTAACAGCGATGCCCTTGGCGGAGATGATATGACCAAGATAAAGCACTTCATCAAGCCAAAATTCACATTTGGAGAACTTCAGATAGAATTGATACTCTCGAGCTTGTCTAGCACCAATCGCAAATGTTTGGCATGATCCTTCTTATTCTTGGAGAAGACCAAAATATCATCAAGATAGACCAAGACGAATTCATTGGTGTAGGGTTGAATATGAAGTTCATCATCCGAGAGAATGTTGGAGGAGCATTGACAAGGCCGAAAGACATGACAAGATATTCATAAGAACCAAAGCTTGTTCTCAATGCTGTCTTGGGAATATCTTGTTCACGAATGCGAACTGATGATAACCCATACGAAGGTCAAGCTTGAGAACACTTTAGCACCTTTGAGTTGCTCGAAAAGCTCATTGATGTTGGGAAGTGGATACTTGTTCTTGATTGTCTTCTTATTCAATGGACGGTAATCGACGAAAAGTCGGTCCGCGCCATCCTTCTTCTTCGGACAAAAGAACACCACAACCCCAAGGAGATGAACTCGGTCCGATCAAACCAGACGCTCTTGTTCATCGAGCTGCTTCTTCAATTCCTTCAGCTCATCAGGTCCAAGCTTGTATGGACGCTTGCAAACGGGTTCAATGCCGTGCTCAAGATCGATAACGAATTCAATCGGCCGATGAGGAGGCATACCCGAAGCTCTTCCGAAAGACATCTTGGTACTCACAAACGATCGAATCGAGAGATAGCATCCAATTCGCCTCTTCTCATTGAGAGAAAACAACCAATGGTTTCATCACGAAGCGCATAGATGATCACATCATTAGAAGAGTGAGTCAATTGAATTTCCCTGGCAGCACAATCAAGCTGAGCTTTGTGCTGAGAAAGCCAGTCCATCCCGAGAATAAGATCAATATCCGAGTCACCGAGAACAATTGGTTTAGCCAGAAATCTATAATCGCCCATCTTGATAGAGACATCCGGAATCCTTGTGGTAGCCCTCATAGAAGAGGCAGGAGAAACAACTCCCAAGGGTTTTTCCAACATCTCCGAAATGAAATCATGCTTTGCAACAAATGATCTAGACATGAAACAATGCGATGCACCAAAGATCAAATAAGACTTTTGCAGAATATCATTAATCGAGAGATTACCCATTATCACATCGAAGATTCCTCCGCTTGAGCTGCATTCATCATATTGACCTTGGCATGCTTTGGATTATGCTTGACCAACGCATTGCTTGAAGATTTCACAGAGGAGGAGGCGGAAGGCGCCTGGTTGAAACACTTGTTCGCATAGTGACCTTTCTCACGACACTTGTTGCAAGTCACCCTCGAGAGCGGACGGTGGTAAGGAGCACTTGACCTTGGAGCTTGAGAATTAGACTTGTTCGATAGCTTGGGTTGGGTGGGTGGAAGATCCACGGCCACCTGAGTTCTTCTCTGATAAGGCCGACGGAACGGAGGAGGAGGAAGGTAGAACTTCTGCTTAGCTGCCACTTGAGAGGAAGAAGAAGACTGAACTGCATCCCCGATTCTCTTCTTAGAAGCCTCACATTTGAGCTGGGCAGCTTCTTGCTTCAAAGGCCATGTTGTAGAATTCATCATACTTTTCTCGCTCAAAAGCACAAGAGCTAATTGCAGATCTTCTCTCGCACCACCTCTGAATTGATAGATCATACTCTTATCATCGTGGACATCTTGCTTATCAAAGCGAGCGATTTTCGAACTGGATATTGTATTGGTACACGACATGTTGCCTTGCTTGAGATTGCGGAACTCCTCACGCTTGCTCTCAACAACACTTTTCGAATGTGGTGAGCTCAAATCTCGGCGAACTCATCCTGTAATGACACGACCTCCTCTCGAATCTTTGTATTGCTGTACCACTCAAAGAGCTTGGTCCTTGAGTTGAAACGATGCAAACTTGACAAAGTCCTCAGTCCGACATTGCTACACTCAAAATGCTTGCAGATGTCCACAAGCCAATCGTCAGCGCTCTGTAGCCTCGGCTACGTAAACCGAAAGACTTCGCTGATTAGCGAGGAACCGATCGAGAGTAGCAAAGTGCGGCTGATTGTTGCCTTGACCTTGATTTCCTTGACTGCCTTGCCCTTGAGTACGCTTCTGCAAGAGCTGCAAAATCATCTGAGCATTGGCATTGGTGGCTGCCATGATAGCTTGCCGTGCCTCCGGAGGCGGAGGTGGAGGTGGAGGTTCACTGATTCCCATCATCACGATCCGGATTCGACGCTACATGGAGCCATCCTCAAGAGGGTGACATCCGTTAGTCCTTTGATAGACAAATAGTCAAGTTGAATCAACGGATAGAAATTGCAACATATAGTCTTCACAATAAACATTCGAACAAGAATGAACGAATGAATTCCAAAGTTAACATCACACGTCCATTAAGGTGAGAAGCCACTTGATTAAAGGTTGATGAAAAAATAACAAGGTACGACTGGAACAAATAAGTGGTAAGGATTACCCAATCACGAACCAAATATCTGCGGGAAGAAATGCTAGGAGCTACTTGAATCCCACCTATAAACTCCCGAAACTTTCTGGTTATGCAATCTGGTGTTGGGGATACAGGGGACACAAAATATATCACCCAAACTAACAATACCTAGATCCAATTGTATCCATCCGTCAACACATAACCAAGAAACCTTCGAAATCGTGGTACCTCGACCTTCAAAAACATCCGTTATAGAAGTCATGGCAATACTCCCGAGCTCGCCCAAAGATCGGGTTATCGGGTTATCTCACCAACAACTCGCACAAAAGAGATTTCGATGTCGGCAAATCTCGGTATTCCAGAATCTGCAACGATAAAATTGTGACGACAACACCTCGGAGCTCAACTCCCCGGACACCGCCACAACCCCTAAATGTCGAGGCACCAAGAACAATGTTCTCGCCACAAAACCATCGAACGATCCCAAGATACCCGCGTGATCCTAAAATTTTTTTGTGAAATTTGAGGAGAGAAGAGTCAAAACTTCTACGTCAGAGACCTCACAGAGCTTATTTAAGGACCGGGAGTAAAAAGAATCCTACTCTCCGATATATATAATCCTAAGACTCAAAACATTTTCCATTCTAGACTCAACAACGCCAAAAACAATCAAGTAGGGGGCTCCTAAGTCGGGAAGGCTCGATTACCAACTTGTAGCGCCTCGATGCGGCTATATCTCCCACGTGTCGAGGCACGACTTAGAGGCATAACCGCATTGAAAGCAATGTCGCAAGTGAGGTAATCTTCACACAACCCATGTAATACATAAGGAAAGAGATACATAGTTGGCTTACAATGCCACTTCACACAATACATAAATAAACATCCATCATTCAGAGAACACTCAAGGTCCGACTACGGAACCAAAATAAAAGAAGATACCCCAAATGCTAAACAGATCCCCGATCGTCCCAACTGGGCACCACTATCGATCATCGTGAAAAGACACATAGTAACGACCACGCCTCGTCGAACTCCCACTTGAGCTCGGTTGCGCCACCTGCACCGCATCGCCGGCACTGCAACTGTTTTTTGGTAGAATCTGTGAGTCACGGGACTCAGCAATCTCACACCATGAGATCAAGACTATTTAAGCTTATAGGAAGGACAGAGTTGTGAGGTGGAGCTGCAGCAAGTTTACTAGCATATATGGTGGCTACTTCGCAAAAGAGAGCGAGAAGAGAAGCAAAGCACGGTCGTGAAGCTAGTAGCGATCAAGAAGTGATCCTGAACTACTTACGCCAAACATAACTCCAACACCGTGTTCACTTCCCTGACTCACGAGAAAAGACCATCACGGTTACACACGCGTTGATGTGTATTTTAATTGAGGTCAACTTCGGTTTTCTACAACCGACATTAACAAATTCCCATCTGCCTCATAACCATGGGCACGGCTTTCAAAGATAATACCCGCAGGGTGTCCCAACTTAGCCCATTATAAGCTCTCACGGTCAACGAAGGATATTCCTTCTACCGGAAGACCCGATCAATCTCGAATCCCGGACTACAAGACATTTCGACAGAATAAAACAAGACCAGCAAAGCCACCCGACTGTGCCGACAAATCCCGATAGGAGCTGCACATATCTCGCTCGTGGCACACCGGATAGGTCAGCCTACGAGTAAAACCAGCCTCGAGTTGCCCGTGGTGGCCCCGCTAGTCTGCTTGTTCGGGCCAGCACTCAAGGAGCACCGTCCGGGGTTAAAATAAAGATGACCCTCGGCTCGCGAAACCCGGGGAAAAAGGCTTAGGTGGCAAATGGTAAAACCAATGTTGGGCCTTGCCGGACGAGTCTTATTCAAAGCGAACTGTCAAGGGGTCCCATAAATCACCCAACCGTAAGGAACGCGAAATCAAGGAACATAACACCGTATGACGGAAACTAGGGTGGCAAGAGGGAACAAAACACCGTGCATAAGGCCGAGCCTTCCACCCTTTACCAAGTATATAGATGCATTAATTATAGCAGATATATATTGTGATATCCCCAACAAGTAAACATGTTCCAATAAGGAACAACATCTCCATGTTCCAACAAGGAACAAACTTCAGCTTCACCGCAACTAGCAACGCTATAAGAGGGCTGAGCAAAGCGGTAACATAGCCAAACAACGGTTTGCTAGGAAAGGATGGTTAGGGCTGACATGGCAATATGGGTGGCATGATATAGCAAGTGGTAGGCATCGTGGCATAGGCATAGCAAAAGAGCGAGCAACTAGCATAGCAAAGATAGAAGTGATTTCGAGGGTATGGTCATCTTGCTCGCAATGTTCTCGAGTTGTCGAAAGCTTGATCCTCGTAGCGTTCTCAACAGGTTCCTCGCTCACGAACTCGCCTCCGGCTCTACCCAAAGCAAGAACACAAACAAAGGAACCACAATAAATCACGGTGCAATGCACAAACAACATGATGCAAAACATGACATGATATGCGGATGTGATATGCAATGCGTATGCGCGCTCGGAAGGAAAATGATGAACCAGGCATCAACTTGGCAAACCAAGTATGCCACTGAAAGATGAGATGATTTCGTTGAAATCGATATAAAGATCACCGAATCGGATGCACGGTTTGCAAATGACAAGCAAAACAAGAATGGCACAAATCTGCCATTAACAAAGCATGATGCCACTTAGCAAGCAACAAGAAATTAAGCTACTGCACCCAAACGTACCAACAAAGTATATGGCAGTGATCTACACAAGATGCTTGACAAAAGATGAACACTGAGCTACGGCTAGTTCACATCATAACAGGTTCAAACAAGCATGGCAAAAGTGCACAAAATGTCAGGCTGGACATGGCAAAAACAGCATCAGGTAGCAATGTTCAGAGCAAGAAAACAACATGCTACAGGAACTTATAATAGCAAAACATGGAATGGCATGAATCTACTCAAAGCATAGAACAAAAGTCCCTTACTGACCATAAGCCAAAAAGGATCAGAAAATATAGTAACACCCATGTCAATATCGCAAGTTTCGTTAACAGATTCAGCAACATGGCATGTCAAAAACTGATAACAAGTAGGCATGTTTAAGAGCTCGATGCACTCACTATAGAGCCTTATATGATAAACTAAGAATACATACATCAAGAAGACATGGCATAGAAGACATACATGGCAAGAACAACATCATAGCATACATGGATCAACCACAACAACCTTGGCAAAATTGAATAACATGTAAACAATCTGCCAGGAAACATTTGGTAGCAAAAGTAGAGCTCGATTGACTCAAGCTATGGCACTGCATAATTGCAAACAAAGGCATGGATGGATAGAGCAAGACATGTATAACAAAACATCCTTACTGAAGTATCTTAAAATATGCATGGAACTCTCGGTAGCATCAAGTTAACATGGCATCAAAATATCAGCTAAACAGGGCTGAAATCAGCAACATCAGGACACCTACTTTGCATGCTTGTGCTAGTCACCACATAGATCACAAAATACATGGCATACACCCCTGGAAAGATGGCATGGCATATTACAAAACACATGTAGGACTCAAATTCATAGGGTGCACACATCAATCATAGCAAAAATAACAAAAGTGCAAGTTCTGTTAAGAAACAGAAACTAACATCACATAGCCCTCTTCCAACAGCATTTCGGGCATCAAGATGAGCTCAAATGAAAATGATGCAATGAGATGAAATGATCTACTCTTCGAGGCGAACATTTTGACATATTATACGCGCAAAATGGAGCTACAGATGCAAAGTTACGATGCGTTGAACATGCCACGAAATATTCACAGGATTAAGGACTTAGAGAAAATTTAGAGGGGGAAGAAGCGAAAGTCAACCCTCGATCCGAGATCCGACCCGATCCGGATCGGGCGAGGCGGCGGCGCGGGCCGGCACGCCGGAGGAGGGAGAAGGCCGGGCGGGCCGGCCGGAGGAGGGGACGGCGGCCGGGCGGCGGGCCGGGCGGGCCGGAGGAGGGACGGCGGCAGGCCTGGCGGGCCGCGGGCGGCGGCGGCGGGCGCTGGCATGGCGGAGGCGAGGAGGCGGCGAGGCGGCGACTGGCGCCGCCGGCGAGGGGCGCGGCGGGTCGCCGGCGGGCGGCGGGCGGGGCGCACGGACGGCGAGGCGAGGAGGGTTTTGGCGCGCCGGGCGAAAAGGGGCGGCAACCCGGGCCGAGGGCCCGCTGGCCTGGCTGGCCAGGGCGGCGTACACGTGTCGCGTGGAGATTGGGCGTGGGGGCGGGCGCTGACGGGCGGACGGTCCGGACGGCGGGGGTTTCGTCCGGCGCGAGGTAGGGGAAGGCTAGGGTTAGACCCGGATTTGGACGGGGGAGGTGTTTAAATAGGCATAGAGGGAGCTAGGAGAGTCCAAATGAGGTGTAGTTTTCGCCCACACGGTCATGATCGAACGACGGAGAGCATGTAAGTGACTTAGATGGGTTATTGGACTATTTTTAAAGGGTGTTGGGCTGCAACTTAAAAGAGGCCTTTGCGAGAGTGCGGTTAACCGTTGGAGTACCAAACGAGCTCCAAATGACCCAAAACTTGACTGGTGGTCTAAGGGTGGTATACCAAGGCCACTTGACAAACCTCGGCCCATTCCGAGAAGGTTTAGTACCCGCTCACGGAAAAACGTAAAAGGGGCCGCCGGGGGAGATAGGAGTGCCGGATTGCAAAACGGACAACGGGAAAAATGCTCGGAATCATGAGACGAACACGTATGCAAATGCGATGCACATGATGACATGATGAAAAATGCATGACAAGGACAAAATACAAAAACGAAAGACAAAAACCCAACCACGGAGGGAATATCATATCACAATGCCGAAAATGGCAAGAGTTGGACTTACAAATATGGAAAGTTACGTCCGGGGTGTTACAATCATCAAGACCCCCTCGTGGGAAGATCCATCTAGGATATCATCAAGACCTCCTCTTGGAGATGAACCTTACCTTGTATCTTTCCCTTTGTTGTTCATGTACCTTGTGATCTTGTGTGTTTGATTGTCTAGTGGATGTGTGATTGGACTTGTTCTTGAGTGTTTCCCCTTGTGATTTCTCTCCGTTCTTCCCCGCATTCATCGTGTTCTTCGAGGGATCCCACTCCAAACGTGAAAGATCGGCCTACACCGGGTTAGCCCCGTATCACTAACCCTGTACGGTGTCTATATAAACCGGAGGGATTTAGTCCGTAGGACGAACAACAATCATACCATAGGCTAGCTTCTAGGGTTTATCCTCTCTGATCTCGTGGTAGATCTACTCTTGTACTACCCATATCATCAATATTAATCAAGCAGGAGTAGGGTTTACCTCCATCGAGAGGGCCCGAACCTGGGTAAAACATCGTGTCCCTTGTCTCCGTTACCATCCGCCTAGGCGCACAGTTCGACCCCTACCCGAGATCCGCCGTTTTGACATCGACACACACCAACAAGGATTGTTGGGTGTTCAAGCAGCAGGCAAGTTAAATGTCAAAACAATGACAAGGGGCTGTATAGCGATGACGAGGAGGAGCCCCGCCCGAACAATAGAGGATGTAGGGCTTCCCTCGCAAGTGCGGATGGTGAACATGATATACGCAACCCACATACCCAAAAGGGAGCGGAAGCGTGCACTAAGGACGATAGCGATGGAGCCACGCCCTAAAGTTCAACCCGTGGTCTTCCCGCCCGATCACTTTTGATCGGCGACCACCCCACTAGCATCCGCCATGGCGGATTCGCCGCATTGGTTCTAGACCCAATCATTGACGGATTTCACCTCACTAGAGTCCTAATGGACGGCGGCAGCAGCCTGAACCTGCTTTATCGGGATACAAGGCACAAAATGGGCATAGACCCATCAAGGATTAAACCCACAAAGACGACCTTCTAAGGCGCCATACCAGTGTAGAGGCCAACTGCTCAGCTCGCCATACACTTGAAGTGGTCTTCGATCCCGGATAACTTCCGAGCGAGGAGTTAATCTTCGACATAGTCCCGCTCCGCAGCGGCTATCATGCACCGCCGGACGAACCGCATTTGCAAAGTTCAATGTGGTGCCGCATCACGCATATCTCAAGCTCAAGATGCCAGGTCCTCGAGGAGTCATTACGGTCAATGGAAACACCGAACGCTCTTCGGACGGAGGAGATACGGCGTTCTCGCGCGGAAGTGCTAAGTAGCCTCTAAGGCAATTCTCGATTCTCGCTATTAAACGACCGACACCGCAAAGCGCCCGAGTAACCTATAACAAGACCGCCTCGCACGCCCGAGCACGCATAGCAATGCGGCCCAAGCCCAAATTTCACGCCAAATCGCGAAACCAGTATTACGCGCACATAATTACGCCTGAAATACCACGGCATGCCCGTAATGCGGCTCAACCACACCAGGGCCCCGATTGTGTCATTCTTTTTTTCTTTCTTTTACTTTCAGACTCCGCTCACGAAGCCCTCGTCCGCATTAGAATCGCCAACACACGATGCAACAGCCGTGGAAGCGTAGCTACGTCGAGTGTCCAGGTGGTCTCTTTTACGAGCAATATATCTGTTTTACACAACATCCCGCGGCTTACCACTGGAGGGAGACATGTTAAAAGTCCCATCCCTTGCTTATCGCACTATTTGTATCGTTCTGCTCTTACAGCAGCCCTTTTGAATAAACAATATATAGCTCCTGCCTATTATTGATTTCCCTTTTTTCCATATATGTTCATTTATGACATTGTGCAACCGTACACTTTGGTACGGGCAATACACCAGGGGCTTAAGTACCCCATAACATGGTGTGATAAGTCCGAACACTTTCACAAGTGCGGCACCCTGAACTTATAGCATTATATGCATCGGCTCAAGCATGTCTTGGGTCAATAGTTGGGTTTGCCTGCCCCATGTTTTGGTACCTTACGCCCGCTATATCGCTAAGGTAGGCTGGGAGAACCACTGCGACAGTTCCCGCTGAGCTGGGTTAAGCACCTCAAAGGAGAAAGCTAAACTGACCGTCATGATAGGGCGAGAGCCGGTCGCTGTTCGAGAGGTTTTCGAGTCCCTAAAGACTTATGCCGCTTAGAGCGAGGAGTCGGCATTGTCCGGCCTAGGCATGGATAGCGCCCAGAACTCGGTCTTCCAAGTACCAGGGGCTTCACAAATTTAGAATTATAGAATTCTATGGCTAAGTTAGAGTGTTCAAGCATTATAGTCCGGTTGCCTTGTTCGTTGCGTTGAGCGCCTCCTCAAGGACCCAAGAATGAGAAAAGAGCGCCAAGTTCATCCCCAACACCCCAAAGACTGTGGTATGGGGGCTGAAGCCAACGACTCGCCATCTCTCAAATTTAATACAGGCCGCATGTAAGGTAATATTTTAAATTAAAAGTGTTGCTTAGCGATATGAACAAGTTTTCAGCGTCACAGGATAACAAATGCAGTCTGCTCAAAAATTATATCTTTGGAGCATTCATCCGCTTATAAGGCAGCACCCTTCAGACGCCTCATAATACATTTCAGGCTTATGATGCTCCTTCTTCGGTGGTGGTCCGTCCTTCACAAGCTTCTCAAAGATCCATCTTGCCCCAGTGCACCTTAGCAAGGGCAAGGGCCCCACGAGCACCTTCGATGCAGACGAGCGCTTGATGACTTCAACCCATGGACAAAGGCCCACCAGCCGCCTCACCAGCCCAAGTAGCTCCTAGGCATGGCTTCCTTAGGCCACAGCCAAACTATGAGGCCCTCATGGCCTGTTCGCCACCTTATGGAGCTCGACCAGCTGCTTCAACTGGACGCTTATGGGCACTGGTGTCCGCCTCAAAGATATCGAGACCGTAACACCTTCTCCGTCGAAGCTTCCCTCCTCATCTCGGTAGAATGCGGCAAGATCAGCCACATCAAGGGCAGATCTACGAATGCTCTCGGAGAGCTCCGGATTCGGGTAAGTAACAGATAATTCACTTTCACATGCTTGCTTTGCATATAGAATGCCTTACCCGCCGCCATCTTCTTCATCGCCTCAATCTCCGGAGGGCTTTTGGGCTTCGCCTTAGCGGCCTTGGCGCCTCAAGGGCCGTGGCGAGCCTGGACTCCCGAGTCTATGAGTCACGCCCAAACTCTCGTGCTTTTCCACGAGAGCCCGGAGCCTTGCCGCACCTCCGCCACCAGCGCCTCCTGCTTTCGCCTGGTGCAGCCCATGGCCGCATTGCTTTCGGCCCGGACACCGCCTTCAGTGGTCGCCACCTGCTCAGGGCCCCTGCAATATTCATGTTATTCCTGTCATTTTTGCAAACACATATTTTAAATACTCCCATA
>JAHIAM010014508.1:0-15215 GCA_021605205.1 Aegilops longissima | reverse complement strand
GATTTGGATCCATTGTTTCATGCTATGGTTAGGTTTACCTTAATACTTTTGTTGTAGTTGGGATGCTTGCAATAGAGGTTAATCATAAGTGGATGCTTGTTCAAGTAAGAACAACACCCAAGCACCAGTTCACCCACATATCAAATTGTCAAAGTAATCGAACGCAATCATATGAACGTGATGAAAACTAGCTTGACGATATTCCCATGTGTCCTGGAGCGCTTTTCCTTAGAAGAGTTTGTCCAGCTTGTCCTTTGCTACAAAAAGGATTGGGCCACCTTGCTGCACTTTATTTACTCTTGTTACTTGTTGCTCGTTACAATTTATCTTATCAAAAACTATCTCTACCACTTATTTCAAGATTTGCAGAGAATACCTTGCTGAAAACCGCTTATCATTTCCTTCGCTTCCTCGTGTTCACACTCTTACTTATCGAAAGAACTAAGATAGATCCCCTATACTTGTGGGTCATCATTTATCATATTGCATGAATTTATTCCTCTACATCATGTCATCCCTGATTACATGCTACTCGCTTTCATTAACTTAATACTCTAGATGCATGGATAGCTCGATGAGTGGAGTAATAGTAGTAGATGCAGGTAGGAGTCGGCTACTTGTCTCTGACGTGATGCCTATATACATGATCATACCTAGATACTCTCATAACTATGCTCAATTCCCAATTGCTCAACAGAATTCGCTCACCAGCCGTAAAATACCTATGCTCTTGAGAGAAGCCACTAGTGAAATCTATGGCCCCCGGTCTATTTTCATCATATTAATCTTCCCACGCTTTATTATTGCTTTGATCTTTACTTTGCCTTTTATTTTACTTTGCATCTTTATACCAAAAATACCAAAAATATTATCTATCATCTCTATCGATCTCACTGTAAGTGACCTTGAAGGGATTGACAACCCCTATTCGCTGGTTGCGAGGAGCTATTTGTTTTGTGTAGGTACGAGGGACTCACGCTGGCCTCCTACTCGATTGATACCTTGGTTCTCAAAAACTGAGGGAAATACTTACGCTACTCGCTGCATCATCCTCTCTCTTCGGGGAAACCAACGCAAGCTCAAGACATAGCATACTTGTATATGTTTCTCATGTATTAAGTGTAGCCAAATTCGATTTATTCCTCACATGGTATACAATAATAGAATGCAGCCACAACAATTGAACATCGATTGCAGAATTGAACCAAGCTGTTAACTAAACACCACAACAAATGAACCAAACGTTAATCGAGCACCATATTCACTAGTAGAAAAGGGTCAAACGTGAAGCACATCGTGCCGGTTTGAGATAGAGCCGCACAAATGTATACATTAGTGCCGGTTCCAACGGTTAGTTTAGCACCGTTCGTGCTACTAACCGTACTAATGAGGGTGGTGGAGGATGTTGTCGCCTGGTCTCTCCAAGATTTTAGTACCGGTTCGTGCACGAACCGTACTATAGGTCCTCCCGCATATAAACCCTTTGTCTAGCTCGCCTGCTTCTCCCCCTTTCCCTCTCCTCTCCTCTCCGCTCTTCCTCTTCTCCCTCGAGCTCATCACACATTTTGCCCAAAATTTGTCAAGATTTGAAGGCCCTTCCATTCAAGTGATCACAAAGGTTAGCAACTTTGTCCTTTCATCTCTCATTGCTAGATTAGCTCTTGCATTGGTTCATATAGTTAATTTGTGAGTTTAGTAATTTGGGAGGATATATATATATATATATATATATATATATATATATATATATATATATATATATATATATATGTTAGTATTTGATTTATATGCAATTTGAGGTCAAAATAACACTTAGTTTGCATATGTAGGTGTGGTTTACTTAGTGCCTTCTAAATCTCCGTCAGAATTCATCCGATCGCTCACACTCATCCTTGTCACGCACCACCTTGTGGTGAGCCTCTTGTTCATGAAATTTTATATAAAAATTGATGTTTTTGTGATTTGATATATAGTTACTCGATAATAATTATCTTACCCAGACGTTGTTTGTTATACATAGTGCCATGGTTTTGATATCCGCCCCGCCGGCCCTCGCCCTTGTTATGATTCGATGTGGTATATTCTCTTTAAAACTATTTGTTGCATTTCGTGTTTATGACAAATTATGCCCATCAAGTTGACATAGATATTTTTATCTAGGAGGTATGTGAACTGAAATTCCAACCCACCCTATTGTCGAGAGGTTAAATTTAGTTGAAAGAGAAAACGAGTACTTGAAAGAAAATTGAAAAGAATTGAGGGGAGAAGATGGAATTGAGTTGCATGTTGTCGATGTCGCCGATGATCACAAGATCAAGATGGAGAAAATGCGCTTGAAGATTAGAAATATTAGAAAATATGCCATCGATAGTGAGGCTTGGTATCATTATGCTGTTGGATCAATTGTTACCTTAGTTGCGATCTTGATCGCATTTGCTGTTGCATTTAAATGCTTTAGCTAGAGAGTTATTTGCTTGTTGCATTTAAGTGTTGTATGAACTTTATGTATGAACTTGTATTAATTTGGTCTATTCGGTGTTGTGTAATGAAGATGAGCCGCAATGGATGTACGATGACCCATGCTCTCCCCAGCTCGTTGAGGGCGGTATACTTTTCTCGCTTGGCTGAGGCAAACAAGCTGCGGATGGTTTTATGCCTTGTCCATGTCTGGCTGTAAGAATGGTCGCAATTACTTCACGCCAAGAACCATTCACGCCCAATGCTTGAGTCCGGTTCATGCCCCACTATAATGTTTGGACCAAGCACGGAGAAAGAGGGTTATGATGGAAGACAATGAAGAAGAAGAGGACGACTTACAGCTATCCCGCCATGGGTTCCCTGAATACGATGATACAACAATGGGGAAGAAGCCGAGCCGTAATGCGGGAAGAAGTCGGCTGGCAATGCGGAAGAAGTGAAGAAGAGGCATCGATGAGCCCTGATGATCTAGGTCGGGCCATTGCCGATGCAAAGAGAAATTGCGCAAGTGATTTGAGAAGAAGAAGTTGCAGCGCATGTTAGAGGATCACAAAAATTGTTGTACCCGAATTCATGAGGTGACAAGAAAAGCTGGGCACCACATCGGAATTGCTGCAATGGAAGTTAGAGAATGGTGTATCCGAAAGGACTTGGAAAGTTGCGGTAATGATAAAGGATATGCTTCCAAAGGACAACGAATTGCCCGAGAGTACGCATAAGCAAAGAAGGCTGTCCGCCTCTAGGGTTAGAGGTGCAAGATACATGCATGCCCTAATGATTGCATCCTCTACCGCGTGAGTACGAGGATTTGAACGCTGTCTGATGTGGTGCATTGCGCTATAAGATCAGCCGCGATGAGCATGGTGATGTCGAGGGCGAGCGCCCAGAAGAAGATTCCTGCAAGGTGATGTGGTATTCTCCTATAATACCACGGTTGAAACGCTTGTTCCAAAACAAAGAGCATGCCAAGGATGCGATGGCACGTAGAAGACCGTAAGAAAGATGAAGTTGAGAGTACCAATGACGGGTCACAGTGGAGAAAAATTGAAAGAAAGTACGGAAGGAGTTTGCAGATGACGCAAGGAGCGCATGGTTTGGTCTAAGCGCAGATGGCATTAATCCTTTTGGGGAGCAGAGCAGCAACCATAGCACCTGCCTGTGACTCTATGTTTGTATAACCTTCCTCCTTGGTTGTGCATGAAGCGGAGGTTCATTATGATGCCTGCTCATCCAAGGCCCTAAGCAACCCGGCAACGACATTGATGTGTACCTAAGGCCATTAGTTGAAGAACTCTTACAACTGTGGAATGGAACAAGTGTACGGCGTGATGAGCACATGGGGAATAATTTGACCTAAAGGCTGCTTGTTCGTGACCATCAATGATTGGCCTGCCTCAAGAACCTTTCGTGACAAACAAACAAGGGATACCGCGGATGCACGACTGTTTGGATGATACCGACAATATATATTTGAATAGTTGTATGAAGAATGTGTACCGACATCGCCGATTTCTTCCGAGCAGCATCCCGAAGAAAGAAAGGCAAGCATTTCAAAGGTGAGGCGGATCACCGACGAAGCCTCGCCACCGCATCGGTGCTGATGTACATGATATGGTCAAGGATTTGAAGGTGATATTTGGAAATATCCGCGGACAACCTGTTACAAAGGACGCCGACGGACGCGCACCCATGTGGAAGAAGAAATCTATATTTTGGGACCTGCCATATTGAAAGACTTAGAGGTCCGCCTCAATCGACGTGATGCACGGACTAAGAATCTTTGGACCCTGCTTGGCTTAGGCGTATGGGAAGACAAAAGATACACCGAGGCAATCGGAGGACCAGCAACGATGCACGGAGAAGACGCACTATATCGTGGTCATGCTAAGCTACGCCTACCAAAGAAGAAAAGGAAATCTTTTGAATGCTCGCCAGATTAAGGTACCGCCCGCTTCTCGTCAATATAAAGGAATAATAAACATGGCGATAAAAAGTTCCGTAACCTAAGGTCTCATGATCGCCACGTGATTATGACGCAACGCTCGGTTGCATTGAGGGGCTTTACCGAAAACGCTCGATTAGCCATTGTGAAGCTATGTGCATTTCTCAATGCATCTCTCGTAAGGTAATCGCCCGTAAATCATACCAAGGTTACGAATGATTGGTGCAATGTCTTGTCGGGCTTGAGTTGGTGTTCCCACCATCCTTCTTCAACATCATGACGCACGCCCTAGTTCACCTCATGCGAAGAGATTAACGCTTTGGGTCCTGTATTTCTACACAATATGTTCCCTTGAGAGGTTCATGGAGTCTTAAAGAAATATGTTCATAACCGTGTTAGGCCGAAGGAAGCATCTCCAAGGGCCATCAAATGAGGAGCTCATTGAGTTTTGTATTGACTTTATTCCTCGACCTTAAGCCGATTGGTGTTCCTGAATCGCTGCATAAGGGCAGATCGATGGAAAAGGCACGCTAGAGGGGAACAAATAATATGTATGGACGGACATTCTCTCACCGAAGCACACTACACAGCTTCACGAATTCCGCCTTTGGTGGCTCCGATATGGATGAACACAAGAATTTGCTACGCCCAAACACCCGGAGCGGTCTCGATGACCGGATTACACGTGAACAAACCAGAGTTTCGCCACTGGTTGCGATATCGCACATGCATGACACCTCTATTGAAGATGACCTGCACTTGCTGTCCCGCCATCTTCAATATAATGACTTTCAAAGGGTACGTAGATAAATGGTAATACATTTTACATGATCGCCAAGATAAGAAGAGCACCAACCAAAACAGTGGTGTTCGCTGATGCAGTAAACCAAGACGGAAAGGAAACATATTATGGTTATATATAGGACATATGGGAACTTGACTATCGACGTGGTTTAAAGGTCCCTTTGTTTCGTGCAAATGGGTCAATATGACACGAGGGGTAACGGAAGACCCGCAGACGGAATGACAACAAGGATCTCAACAATCTTATGTATGCATTTAACCATTCGCCCTAGCCAATGATGTGGCACAGGTTTTCTATGTGAAGGACATGTCTACAAGCCAAGAAAAGAAAAGATAAGGAAGTTAATGCATCGTACGATGAGCCAAAGAGGCACATAGTTCTTTTGGGAAGAGAAACATCGGGAGGATGACAAGACGACAAGTCAAGATTATGAAAAGTTTGATGAAATTTCTCCATTCACAGTGAATATTGACCCGAGAACTCAGTAAATGATGAAGATTTTCCATGGTTACGTGCAAAGGGACACACGCTAAGAAAAAGTTTCACACCCAAAGATCTCGGGATGTGATCGGCTTCACTATCATCACTTTCTTCTGGTTTCACACCCGAGGGGAATCTGAATAGTTAGGGTAGTTATGTGTTTTGGCATTTGAAACGCCAAGAAATTTTATGTGCAAACAAATTCTTTGGAGAGGAGCTCGAGAGAACCTGTGTTGGGCCAGGATGCAGGCCCGCAAAGGCCAACTGGGCCAACAGGCAGCAAGAACACGAGGCCCAGAGGGCCTGCTTTGAGAGGAGTTGAGAGCGACCGCACGGGGTTTATAAACTAAGGTCGCCTCGCTAGCGAGGTGGGACTAAACTTGTCAAGACCACACCTAGGCCATAGCAGCACTTTAGTACCGGTGGTGGCACAAACTGGTATTAGTGGGTTTTAGTACCGTTTGTGCCACCACCCGTACTAAAGGGGTCGCTCTCGCTGCTGGTTGAAACAGATTTTAGTACCGTTGGTGGCTCCAACCGTACTAAAGGTGCCTTCTATATATACAACACTTCAAAAATTTCATTCTCCTCTGCTTCTTCCTCTGCTTCCCCATTGAACCGCCCATCCTTTTCGACGACGCCACTCACTGCTCGCTGTCGCCGCCGTCTCGCCTCGTCCCTGCCGCCTCTCCGTCCCTCGCCGCCTCGCCTCCGCCGCCTGCCCCTGCTGCGCCTCATCCCTGCTGCTGCTGCTCTCCTGCCGCCTGGCCCTTCCCTGTCAAGGCTCCTCGCCGCCTCACGCTGCCACGCCCGCCCGTTGCCTGCCCCTCGCATTGTCAGCGCTGCCCGCTGTGAGCTCTCCTCTAACCCTCTCCTCGCCACGGCGGCCACCATGGCGCCGCCTCCCCGAGCCCATACACACACACAAGCATGATGAACACACACACACATACACGTATACATTTAATTAGTTTAGATTTTGTATGTTTAATTAGTTTAGAATTTTTAGATTATTGTTTTTTCACTAGTATATATGTATGAATGCATGTTAGATGAATATAATTAGTGTTTAATTAGTATGTAATTTTTATATAATGTTGTTTTTCTGTTTTTAATGGATGTATAGAAATTGTTTTTATGTTTTTAGTGTTAGATGCTTAATTAGTATGAAATAGTATATAGATTTTTGAAATAGTAGAAATGTTATAAATTTTAGTTATCAAAATCCAATCATTAAAATATATTATTATTTATGGGCATATAGCTAGTATTTGTTATCGACGATGCCCGCCCGCATCCTCGCTGCCGACCCGTCTGCGACGACGCCCAGCCCATGTCCGGACTGGCTCACTGGCTGGCACCGGAGGTACTGCTCGAGGGCGCGGCTTGATGAGGAACCTGCCCCGGTCCCGCTGTCGACCCTCGATCTCGCTTGGTGGCGCTCACAGGCCAGCTGCAAGGGAGGGACCTGCCCACGGAGGAGGTACGCCATGTCGTGGAGGAGGACGAGCACGCCCATCACTACATGGTTGCGTAGAGGGCGGCAGGTTCTCCAATACCGAAGTATCTTCAGGATCTCACATCAGCTATGATCCCGTGAGGGTTCCTTCTTTGGGTGTCCACCGCCGCACGCAGAACCGCGAGTGTCCTAGATTCTTCTCGTAGTATTCGATCTTTAATTAGCTAGCCGCTGATGTACTATTCAATATTATATATTATTCGAGACGATGTATTCAAGATTGTATCTATTATTCTAGACAAAGTATTCGAGATTATATCTATTATTCGAGACGATGTAATTTGAATACTAAATTGTTTTATATTTCTTTGAATTAGTTAAATAAAAGCTATGGCGATAATACCGATGAGAGGGAGAATGACCATGTTCGATATGATACGCGGGCCGATGATAATCGAATGAAGAAGATTATGACGGTTCAATTTCTAAACAACACCGGAGAGGGTGATATGATATTCGATCGCGACGATCGAATTGATGAAGTCATGAACTACGATTATGACGATGACAAAGAACATGTTGATCCCGAAACAACAAAGACCGCGAGGTATATATATTTATATAAGCAGGTTTCGTGATCATCACATGTTTTAAATGACTTGAAGATATATTAACGAATCGATCTTTGTTCTTTCAGCCATCCGGTCGAGCAAATCTTTAGGCAAAAGGACGAAACGAGGCCCAACAAAAAGTTGAAGGAGGGCGAAGTACAATATCGAGGCAGTAGACCTAATGGCTAACCATTAGCGCCTAAGAAGATTGCGACAAGTTCATTCGCCATGGAGTTCTTGTGAAGGACCAACTCCGATCTCCCTTCAAGAATGGAGAGAGCCAAAAAAGACAAAGGACAAAAGCAAAGAGGACGCTGCTCCACGCCCGATGTTACTTTTGTCGACAAGAATCAAAAAGATCTGCTTTGGGATACTCTCATGGAACATTTCACCCTACTAGATCATTTCACGTACAGAGTGCAGAAAGTCAAGGACGCTGCTTAGGAAGATGGCGGTTGCATTCAAGAACCACAAGAATCGTGAATGGGACAAGACGTAAGGAGGAAGGAAGACTCAGATTCGAGGGAACACTAGAGAACCAACGTGTCATTGGGACGATTTCGTGAAATTCAAGGATTCAGAATTAGCTAAGGAACGGTCGAGAATAAACAAGAAGAATGCCAAAAAGGATAAGTTCCATAAGTCGGGCTGTGGTATGCGGTGGCAATGCCTAAGTGGGATAAGTCCGAGAAAGAGATGGAGGATGCAGTGCCACTCCGTTATTAAGAGCTGGCCCCTGTGGTGGACTTGGTTCTATGCGCATGGGGGCGCTGATCCAAGAGTGCAATGTTTCGACGAGGGCAAGTCCGAAGGGAGCCGACGATGCGATACTTGTTGCAATAGAAGAGGCACGATCGGGGTGTTCCGCCCAACAGAGAGAACGACGAGCTTACGCTGCGTCGGGAAATCCTGAACACCCGGAAGAACACGAGGCAAGGGCGCTATTCCGTGGTATGAGGGTTTTCAGATCGAACAACGACAGTAACCTGCGAGAAAGAAGATTATGGAGGGAAGAAGAGGAAGATGGAGGAGGAGCAGAGGAAGGGACTATGAACGCCTTCAAGGCCTAGAAGCAAGTCAAGCGGAATTGGCAACAAATTCCAGCGGCAGCAGGAGCAGATCGACCACTTAGCCAGCAAAGGGGTCCCAAGAGAAGTGCAGAATTAGCGGATGATCCAGCATTGGATAGCACCGCCCATCCATGCAGAGAAGCAGCGGGTTCCCGACGACGCAATGCTGGGTAGATACCCGTGATGACATCACAGAGAACACTAGCTCGAAGCTACACGCCAAATGAAGAACATATCCATGAAGGTGGCGGACGGAGAAGCTTTTCCAGCTACTCCCCAAAGCAACCTACCATTGCATCCCGATTCCAGAGGGCTATGCTCGTGTCATGGTTGACGAGGTGGTGCAGCCATATTCGGGCTAGAGCTTGACATTCCGGAGGTGAGGACGAGCGCTTCGAGACGCTAACCATCGATCATCCTATGGAAAAGGATTGCATCATCTTCAAGGCCACCGACATCACACATCTCGACTCCTCGTCAAGTCCGCCACCGAGTCAGCAGCCTCCTGCTCCCGCAAGTCCACTAAGTCCGCAAAGTGTCAGCCACCTCCTCCAAGTCCGCAAAGTGTCGCCACTCCTCCTCCAAGTCCGCCACACGCCAGACGTCCACCTCCTCCAAGTCCAGCACAACTCAGGCCACCTCCTCCAAGTCCGCAAATCTTCGTGGCACCTCCTCGCCCATGTAACGCCTCGATTCGACGCTGTGTTCCGCCTATTCATTGCCTTTGCCATGTCATGTGCTATGTGTCTCTTTGCCATGGCATCATCTGCATTTCATATCATGTCATCTTGTGCATCGATTTGATACGTGTTCGCCTCATGCATCCGAGCATTTTCCCCGCTGTCCGCTTTTGCAATCCGCACTCCTATGTCTCCTCGGCCCTTTACCTCTTTTTCGTAGCGGTGTTAAACGGTCTCGAATGGACCGAGGTTTGTCAGCGCCTTGGTATAGCACCGTAGACCGCCGTCAAGTTTCGTGCCATTTGAGGTCGCTTATACTCCAACGGTTAACCGGTAACCGCAGCACTCTTTGTTGCAGCCCAACTCCCTCCAAAGTGGCCCAAACCCACCAAACTCCCTCCATGCTCTTCGTCGTCGATCACGATCAAGGGTGAAAACCGCACCTCATTTGACTCTCCTAGCTCCTCTACCTATAAATACATCTTCCCTTCAAATCGCGATGAAATTCACCCTAACCCTAGTCCTTTGCCATTCGCCACGGACATGTCTGTCACGGACACGCCACACAGCCAATGCAATCATTGCCACGTGGGTTCCTCATAGCTGCTGCACTGTCTGGCTGAGTCGGATCGGGCCTGCCCGCTGCCGCAATTCGCAGGCAGGCGCCGCTTGCCATGTTGCCCGCTGCTGACTTCGCTGGCGAAGCGCTGTCATTTTGCCACCGCCCTCTCGGTTGCGCTTACGGCTGCCGAAAGCCGCCACATTTGCTGCTGCCCGCCAGCGCCTCCGCCGCTGCGCTGTCAAGCTACGCCGCTTTCCGGCGCCGCCGCTTATGAGCTGCCGCCGGGATCGCTTATCCGGCGATCCCGGCCGGTCCGCCCGGCCTCGGCCTCCCGGAGAGCCCCTCGAACCTCCCGGTTCATTTTCCTATTCACTCCTGCCGGTTCATGGAGATCCGCCTCCGCTTTCAGTTCGCAGGGTTGACTTTTTTTTCCTCTTCCCAATTGCTAAGTCCTCTAATATGTAATATTTTCATTCCATTTTCGTTGCATCATATCTTCTCGCATCGTAGCCCGCTTTCTGTGCGTAATATGTCAAATTGTTCGTCTCAAGAGTAGATCATTTCATCTCATTGCATCATTTTCATTTGAGCTCATCTTGATGCTCGAAATGTTGTTGAAGAGTGCTATGTGATGTTAGTTTCTGATTCTTATGAACATGCACTTTTGTCATTTTTGCCATGATTGATGTGTGCATCCTATGAACTTGAGTCCTACATGTGTTTTGTAATATGCCATGTCTTCTTTCCAGTGGTGTATGCCATGTATTTTGTGATCTATGTGGTGACTAGCACAAGCATACAAACTAGGTGTCTTGATGTTGCTGATTTCAGCCTTGTTTGATGATATTTTGATGCCATGTTAACTTGATGCTACCAAGAGATCCATGCATATTTTGAGATACTTCAGTAAGGATGTTTTGTAAACATATTTGGCTTCTATCCATCCATGCCCTTGTTTGCAATTATGGAGTGCCATAGCTTGAGTCAATCGAGCTCTACTTTTGCTATAAAATGTTCCCGCAGATTGTTTACATGTTATTCAATTTTGCCAAGGTTGTTGTAGTTGATCCATGTATGCTATGTTATTGTTCTTGCCATGTATGTCTTCTATGCCATGTCTTCTTGATGTATGTATGCTTAGTTTATCATGTATTGCTCTGTAGTGAGTGCATCAAGCTCACCAACATGCCTACTTGTTATCAGTTTTGACATGCCATGTTGCTGAATCTGTTAACTAAACTTTCAATATTTACATGGTGCCATCATATTTTCTCGATCCTTTTGGCTTATGGTCACTAAAGGACTTTTGTTCTATGCAATTAGTAGATTCATGCCATGCCTTTGTTTGCCATGATAAGTTCTCTGTAACATGTTGTTTGATAGCTCTAAACATTGCAACCTGATATTATTTCTGCCAATGTCTCGAAATCGTTATTATTTGCAATCATGCCATGTGTTTTTGAGCATGTTCTAGTATTTCGGAGATAGCTCAGTGTTCATGTTTTGTAATGCTTTACCTGTACATCATGCCCATGCCTTTTGTTATTATGTTGAGATCCTGTAGCATGTTGTTTTGATGCTTGCAATATGCCTAGTTGCTGTTTTGGACAGATTGTTGCTTAGACTTGTATAGTGTGTATGTGTTGAACCGTTGTCTGCTTTTGAGTGTGCTCTATATGAAACTTGCTTGATTTTGCATGTAGTTTCATATTATCATGTTGCATCCTTGTTTTGAGGTGTTTGCTTGATGTTTGTATGCATTTTGCATCAATGCCATGTTTATCTTGTTTTGCTCATATCTTCTAGGCCAGAGTCTCAATCTAATGAACTTTATATGTAACTTGACTAGAATTCTGTGTAGATCATCGTGGTGCATCTTAAATTGCTGTTTAACAACTTGAACATAAGGTTTATTCAGATCTGGACCAATTTCGAAATTTGCATATGAGGACTTACCGGAATTGTTATATGTTGTTCCGGCCTCATTTAAACTTGGCTTGATGTGTTGTTCTTGTTTGCATCATCTCTTGCCATGAGTAGCTTCATGTAGCTTTGTCATGCATCATGCTTGGTTGTGCATCATGTCTTGTTCATATGTGGTGTGTTTACTTTGTTGTGTGCTTCTTCTTGTTAGTTCCTCGCTTCTGCTGCGATCGTGAGGATTCGCTCGCTCTTCGCTTGGTTCGGCTTCATCCGCTCATCTTCTTCATGGACTCGTTTTCTTCCTCATGGGATTTCAGGCAAGATGACCGCACCCTGGATCTCACTACTATCATTGCTATGCTAGTTGCTTCGTTTCATCGCTATGCTGCGCTACCTATTACCGTTGCTCAAGCCTTCCCAAATTGCCATGTCACCTCTAACCTCTTGCACCCTTCCTAGCAAAACCGTTGTTTGGCTATGTTACCGCTTTGCTCAGCCCCTCTTATAGCGTTGTTAGTTGCAGGTGAAGATGAAGTTTGTTCCTTGTTGAACATGGAGATGTTGTTCCTTGTTGGAACATGTTTACTTGTTGGGATATCACAATATATCTTATTTAATTAATGCATCTATATACTTGGTAAAGGGTGGAAGGCTCGGCCTTATGCCCTCGGTGTTTTGTTCCACTCTTGCCACTTCTAGTTTCCGCTATATCGGTATTATGTTCCCTGATTAAGCGTCCCTAACGCAATGTCGGGTGATTTATGGGACCCCTTGACAGTTCGCTTTGAATAAGACTTTCCAAAGAAGGCCCAACATTGGTTTTACCATTTGCCTCACCACCACCTACTTTTTCCTTGGGAGTCGCTTCGAGGGTCATCTTTATTTAGCCCCGGCCAATGCTTGTTTCTGTGTCGGTCCAAACTAGAGTGCTCAGCGCCACCTCAAGGCAACTTGAGGCTTGGTTTTACTAGAATGCCTGCTCATCCGGTCGTGGGCTCGAACGAGATACGTGCAGGCTACTATCGGGTGTTTCGACCGCCGGGAGGTCTTGCTGGTCTTGTTTTATTGCTGTCGAAATGTCTTGTAGCCGGATTCGAGACTGATCGGTCTTCCCGGGAGAAGGAATATCCTTCGTTGATCGCGAGAGCTTATCATGGGCTAAGTTGGGACACCCTGCAGGTTTGAACTTTCAGAGCGCGGCTCTGCTGTTATGTGGCGATGGGAATTTGTTAATGTCCGGTGTAGAACCCAAGTTGAACTTAATTAAAATACACCAACTGCAGTGCGCGAACTGCAGAGTGTCTCTCTTTTCGGGTTGATCGAGAGGAGAACACGGTTTCGGGTTATGTCGACGTGAAGTAGGAGTTCAGGATCACTTCTTGATCATTACTAGTTGACAATCGCCTTTGTTTCTCTTCTCGCCTCTCATTTGCGTATGTTAGCCACCATATATGCTTAGTCGTGCTGCAACCTCACCACCTTATCCTTCCTTTCCTATTTAAGCTTTGCTAGTCTTGATACCCATGGTAATGGGATTGCTGAGTCCTCGTGGCTCACAGATTACTACACCACCAGTTGCAGGTACAGGTTTATGATGATCATGACGCGAGCGTTTGCTTGTTTGGAGTTCTTCTTCGCTTCTTCTTCGATCGGGGATAGGTTCCAGGTCGGCCCTGGCTAGCGGTGGTGGATGTCGTTTGAGTTTCCATGTTTCATCCGTAGTCGGGTGTTGATCTTGTATATGATGTTGATGTATTCTTGTGGCATTTGTGCCTTATGTATGTATCCCACTATTATGTAATGTTGATGTAATGATATCCACCTTGTAAAGCGCCTCAATATGCGGTCTATCCTTGGTGGGACCTTCGAGTTCCTTTTGGATAGGGTCGCATATTGGGCGTGATACCAACTCAGTCTCGCACCAAGCGCCTCCGCTGCCTCAAGAATCGCAGTAAGAGACACCCCACATCTATGGTGCGAAGCGGTACGAGTCGAGGTAGTACAGAAGTACAAAGGGAGGCAAGCGATATAAATATGGTCCAAGCCTCACGCCTTCCGCAGAGGTCTTATGACAGGTCCGAGGAGGAAATCACAGCCATATCAAAGTCCGAGGTGGAAGCCCATTTTGCACCGAAACCGCCACCGCCGCCAAGGGAGAAAGTGCCTAAGGAAACGATTGACCACTTCATTCGTATGGCTCAACCACTCAGCTCCCAAGCCTGTTGACACAGCATATGAGCGCCACATCGTGAAGTTAAATCGAGCACGCCCACGTAAGGAGGCGAGCTCGGATCGAGCAAACAAGAAGCAGCTGTCAAAAATGCGGAAAACCATTCCCACTGGGAGAACAGCGGCGAATCGATCCCTCGCTTGTTGTGCCAACAACACGTGATAAAGACGCGCCAATATTATTGTGGGCAAACAGTTTACGCCCCGAGGTGGGCAATGTGGTAATAACGGAGGACCATATAATGCAGGCTAAGTTCTCAAAATCACTGCTGGACAACTCTCGAGATCGAGCCCATGCCTGTGCTTAGAGAGGATGAAATAAAACGGAAATATGTCCGCGCCAACCTTGGTCCATCCGACAAGGTCAAGAACCTCCCAACGAGAATGTATGAATTGCATCAATGGTACATGAACATTACCAAGATTTCCGATCGAGTGTCCTTCATGGTGAATGTCAAGGAGGAGCATTACTTCCATGAGAAAGCTTTGTCCGCTGAGTATTATGAACTGTTTCAGTTATACAATCAAGACGCACTCGCAAATCTATCGCTGCTATTGTCCTGTAAGTGATTTCTTTCGTAATTTAAGTCTCAAGCTAGCTGATCGATCCTTTTGATCAATCATTACCTGTAATTATCCTCACTATATTCTTTTCTCGTGGTATTATATGCGTGATGAAGATATATGAAATGAGAAAAGGTGGACGCTGGCATCGGGTTCATTGACCCAAACACCGCTAATGAATACACATGGAAAATAAATGCACATCATCAAAAGGCCATAGAGGACAACATGCTAGAGTTCTTGAAGCTCTCAAATACAATGAAGATATACTACTTCCTTACAACTTCCAAAGGAGTCACACGCCTTGTACTACAAATTCTCTGCTTTTGCCTACTAGCTAGCTACATGTTTTTGCTTTACATATGCCCGCTTACTTAAGACATGCAAACGTGTGCATGCAGATTTCACTGGT
>JAHIAM010014495.1:0-13994 GCA_021605205.1 Aegilops longissima | reverse complement strand
TATAACATTTCGTTTACCTCCGGAATACAACAAATTCAGGAGGGGAACAAGATTGAGGAAAACAAGGAGAGGAGGAGGCTAGTCAAAACCTTTTCATAAGATGGCCGACGATTCGAAATTCAAGCAAAATCTAGCCCATGACTTTGTCAAGTGAACAAGACCGGATTTCAAAGGACAATATGAGAAATCAAACATGATTGGCCAGAATTTGTGAAGCAAAAGAAATCGGAGGTTCATTCAAATATCGAAAAATAAGGAAAATGCGCTAAGAAGGAGTACAATCATGTTATGGGAGAGGGCATCGATTTGGGTGCCTAGGTTGGAGAAGATGGAGAACAAGTCGAGGCGAGGAATCCGCCAGTACGGAGGGATGGGACCCAAGGCCAAAGTGGTGGTACGGGCATGGGGGAACGCCAACCCGAGACAGAGAGTGTGTTTACCGGCAAATTAATTAAACCCACCCAAGCCCTTATTGACGCAATGAAGGATGCTCAACAGGGAAGATCAAGTTCAACAGAGAGAACGACGCTACTGACAAAGCCCTCGAATCCTGAACACGGAGGACGGTTAAGGATGGGGCACATTCCGTGGAAAATAGGGTTCCCCTGAACGATGACCAGACGTTACAAGGTCGAAGAGAAAGATGGATCGAAGCAGATGTTGTGGCGCCTTGGCATCGGAAATGGATGGATGAAGAAACCATGAGGTACTAGTAGCGAAAGAGATGCAGCTCGGTGAGATGAAGATGATCCAGGGATCTCGAAGCCAAGAATGAGAAGCAGCGTGGTTTCCACTTGAGGTCCCACGTGGGTGAATGCACCGACGATCGAATTACTGCACCGAGCCTCCGGTGGTCGAATTACGCACCGGAGCCTCCGGTGGTCGAAATTACTGCACCGGAGCCTCCTCCTACCCCGTGGATTATATAAAGGAGATGAAAGAATGTCATCTCAGATATCCCATCGAACATGTCCAAAGTAGCCACCGCAGGCTTACCATGTTTACGAGCACTCCACCACAACAACCCCATTCAAGATGGCTATGCTCGTGGTCACGTGGAGGACATAGTCCAAGGGTTTGAGGACCGGAGATTGACATTACACCAAGGGAGAAAAGACTTGAGATGTTAGCGCCATTTCATTCTATGGCAAAAGTGTTGGGGAACGAGTAATTTCAAAAAATTTCCACAATCACGCAAGACCATGGTGATGGCATAGCAACGGAGGGAGAGGTCCACGCACTGTGAGACCGGAAAGCGAAGCGTATAACAACGCTGTTGATGTAGTCGACGCCCCACGATCCGACCGATCCAAGCACCGAACGACGGCACTCCGAAGTTCGCACACGCTCAGCTCGATGACGACCCTGACCGATCCAAAGAAAGTGTCGGGATGAGTTCCAAAGACGACGGCGTGGGACGATGTTGATGCTCCACCGACGCAGGGCTTCGCCTAAGCTCCGCGACGATATGACTTCTCCGGCAGGCTTCTTCTAAGCTCCGCGACGATATGACCGGGTGGAATATGGTGGAAGGGGCACCGACACGGCCAAGGCAAGATCCGAGATCAACTTGTGTCTTGGGGTGCCCCGCCTCAGATATAAAGGAGACAAGGGGAGGTGGCTGCCCTAGAGGAGGGCGACTAGGAGGAGTCCTACTCCCACCGGAGTAGGACTCCCTTCTCCTAGTTGGAGTAGGATTGGGAAGGGGGGAAGGGCGCCGCCCTCCTTTGTCCTATTCGGACCGGAAGGGGAGGGGCGCAGCCCACCGGCCGCCCTTCTCCTTCTCCTCAAGGCCCATGAGGGCCCATATACCTCCGGGGTTCCGAACCCCTGTTCCGAAATCCTCGCTTTCACTCGAACCATTCAAGTCCAAACATAGGCTTCCAATATATCAATCTTTATGTCTCGACCATTTCGAGACTCCTCGCCATGTCCGTGATCACATCCGGACTCAACAACCTTCGTGCATCAATACTTATAAACTCATTATGAACTCGCCATCAAACGTTGCGCAGGACCACGGGTTCGAGAACTATGTAGACATGACCTAGAACCATTCTCGTCAATAACCAATAGCGGAACTCGATGCCCATATTGGTTCCTACATATTCTACGAAGATCTTTATCGGTCAAACCGCATAACGACATAATGTTGTTCCTTTGTCATCGGTATGTTACTTACCCGAGATTCGATCGCCGGTATCCAATACCTAGTTCAATCTCAATCGTAAGTCTCTTTACTCGCTCCGAATACATCATCTCACAACTAACTCATTAGTTGTAATGCTTGCAAGGCTTAAGTGATGTATTACCAGAAGGCCGAGATACCTCTCCCACAATCGGAGTGACAAAACCTAATCTCAAATACCCAACCCAACAAGTACCTTTGGAGACACCTGTAGTACCTTTATAATCACCCGTACGCTAGACGCTTGGTAGTACCCAAAGTGTTCCTCCGTAAACGGAGTTGCATAATCATAGTTATAGGAATATGTATAGTGCGAAGAAAGCATTAATATATCAATCATCAATCATGGTTAAATCTAATGAATATGTCAATCACACATCATTCTCCCAATGATGTGATCCTGTTAATCAAATGACAACTACATGCCCTATGGTTAGGAAACATAACCATCTTTGATTGAACGAGCTAGTCTAGTAGAGGCATACTTAGTGACATATCTGCTTGTCTATGTATTCGCACATGTATTATGTTTCCTGCTAACACAATTTAGCATGAATAATAACATTTATCATGATATAAGGAAATAAATAATAACCTTTATTATTGCCTCTAGGGCATATTTCCTCTGGGCCTCCCACTCTGCACTAGAGTCAATAATCTAGATTATACGCAATGATTCTAACACCCATGGAGTCTTGGTGTCGATCATGTTTTGCCTCAGGAAGAGGTTTAATCAATCGGTCTGCAACATATCTGATATCGATGTATTTTGTAAATCTTTATGTCTCCTAATTGGACTCTGGTCCCACTGGATCAGAAAGCGCCTCTTGATATGTTTGGTCCTCTTGTGAAATCCTGATTCCTTTTGCCAAGGCAATTGCACCAGTATTGTCACAGTAAGATCTTCATTGGGTCCCTATGTACCTAGGTATGACACCTAGATCGGAAAATGAACTCTTTCATCCAGCACCTTCATTTGCTAAGCCTGGCTAGCAGCTATGTACTCCGCTCACATGTAGATCCCGCCACGACGCTTTGTTTAGAACTGCACCAATCGACAGCTCCACCGGCTAATAAAAACACGATCCGGGCTTATTTAGAATCGCCCTGATGAGTGTCAAAGCTTGCATCGACGTAACCATTTACACTAGCTCTTGTCACCTCCATATGTAGAAACATATCCTTAGTCCTTTCGTGGTATTTCGTGGATGTTCTTGACCGCCGTCCAGCTGATCCACCTCGATTACGGTACCTTCTGCCGCTTTACCTACATACGCGTGTCCGGCACATAGCATTGCATACATGATAGAGCCTATGGTCAAGCATAGGAACATCTTTCATTTTTCTCTATCTTCGCTTGGTCGGCATTGAGTCTAACTCAATCTTACACCTTGTAAACGTAAAAACCTTTCTTTCGATCCATTTTGAACTTCTTCAAAACTTTATCAAGGTATGTGCTTTGTGAAAGTCCAATTGCCGCCTTGATCTATCTCTATAGATCTTGATGCCCAATATGTAAGCAGCTTCACCGAGGTCTTTCATTGAAAAACTTTTATTCAAGTATCCTTTTATGCTATCCAGAATTTATATCATTTCCAATCAATAATATGTCGCCACATATAATATTAGAAATGCTGAGCTCCCACTCACTTTCTTGTAAATACAAGCTTCTCCAAAAGTCCGATAAACCCATATGCTTTGATCACACTATCAAAGCGCTTATTCCAACTCCGAGAGGCTTGCACTGCACCATAAATTGATCGTTGAGCTTGCACACTTTGTTAGCACCCTTTGGATCGAAAAACCTTCCGTTGCATCATATACAACTCTTCTTCTAGAAATCCATTCAAGAATGCGGTTTTACATCCATTTGCCAAATTTCATAATCATAAAATGCGCAATTGCTAACATGATTCGACAGACTTAAGCATCGCCACGGGTGAGAAAGTCTCATCGTAGTCAACCCCTTGAACTTGTCGAAAACCTTTTGCAACAAGTCGAGCTTTGTAGACAGTTACATTACCATCGGCGCTTTCTTCTTAAAGATCCATTTATTTTCAATGGCTTGCCGATCATCGGCAAGTCAACCAAAGTCCATACTTTGTTCTCATACATGGATCCCATCTCAGATTTCATGGCTTCCAGCCATTTTATGGAATCGGCTCACCATCGCTTCTTCATAGTTTGTAGGTTCGCCATGGTCAAGTAACATGACTTCCGAATAAGATTACCGCATCACGGCGATTTTACTCGTTGACCACGAGGTTCAAGAGAACTTGATCCAAGCTTCATGATCATCATCATTAGTTTCCACTAATGGTGTAGTTGTCACAGAACCATTTCTTGTGATGAACTACTTTCCAATAAGGGAGCAGAACAGTTATCTCATCAAGTTCTACTTTTCCTCCCACTCACTTTTTCGAGAGAACTCCTTCTCTAGAAAGGATCCAATTTAGCAACGAAAAATCTTGCCTTCAGATCTGTGATAGAAGGTGTACCACGTCTCCTTTGGGTATCCTATGAACATTTTTCCGAGGTTCGAGCTTATCCGTTGAAGTTCTTTCATAAGCATCGCAGCCCAAACTTTAAGAAACATAACTTTGGTTTTTTGCCAAACCACAGTTCATAAGGCGCCGCTCAACGGATTTTGACGGTGTCCTATTCAATGAATGCGCGCCTCTAAAGCATAACCCCAAAACGAGCGGTAAATCGGAATAGACATCATAGATCGCACCATATCTAGTAAAGTACGACATTACGCTCGCACACCATTTCTTTGTGGTGTTTCGGGAGTGTGAAACTATTCCACATTGTTTCAAATGTAAACCAAACTCAGAATCAAATATTCTCCACGATCAGATCAGAAATTTATTTTCTTGTTACGATGATTTTCCACTTCACTAAATTTTGAACTTTTCAAATGTTTCAGATTGTGTTTCATTAAGTAGATATACCCATATCTGCTCAAATCATCCGTGAAGGTGAGAAAATAACGATATCCGCCAAGGCTTCAACATTCATTGACCACAACATCGATGTATGATTTCCAAAAATCGTTGTTCGCCCATAGTTCCGAGAACGGCGCTTTGTCATCTTGCCCATGAGGCACGGTTCGAAGTACCAAGTGATTCATAATCAGTGATTCCGAAGCCCATCAAGATGGAGTTTCTTCATGCTTTTACAACCGATATGACCTAAACGGCAGTGCCACAAATAAGTTGCACTATCATTATCAACTCGCATCTTTTGGCTTCAACATTATGAATATGTGTATCACTACCGTAGATTCAACAAGAATAGACCATTCTTCAAGGGTGCATGACCATAAAAGATATTACTCATATAAATAGAACAACCATTATTCTCTCGATTTAATGAATAACCGCCCAATAAACAAGATCCAGAATAATGTTCATGCTCAACGCGCACCAAATAACAATTATTTAGGTCTAAAACTAATCCAAGGTAGATGTAGAGGTAGCGGTCGACGCGATCACATCGACTTTGGAACCATTTCCAACGCCGATCGTCACCTCGCCCTAGCCAATCTTCGCTAATCCGTAGTTCCTGCTTCGAAGTTGCAAATATTAGCAAGAACCAGATCAAATACCTGTACATCATGAGTATTAGTAAGGTACACATCAATAACATGTATATCATATATACCTTTGTTCACCTTGCCATCCTTTTATCCGCCAAATACTTGGGGCAGTTCCGCCGTCCATTGCGAAAAACACTCGCCAGGCTTAGGTCCGACTTGGTTTTTTCTTGATCAAGAACTTTCTTGCTGTTCTTTTGAAGTTTCTTCTTCTTCCCTTTGCCCTTTTTCTTGAAACTAGTGGTCTTGTTGACCATCAACACTTGATGCTCTTTCTTGATTTCTACTCCGCTGCTTTCAAAGATCGCAAGAGCTCAGAATTGTCTTAGTCATCCCTTGCATATTATAGTTCATCACGAAGCTCTTGTAGCTTGGTGGCAGTGATTGGAGAATTTCAAGACACTATCATCCGGAAGATTAACTCCCTTGAATTAAGTGATTGTTATACCCGACATTTTGAGTATGTGCTCACCACGTAACTATTCTCCTCCATCTTGCAGCTATAGAACTTATTGGAGACTTCATATCTCTCAATCCGGCATTTGCTTGAAATATTAACTTCAACCCTCGGAACATCTCATATGCTCCATGACGCTCAAAACGCGTTGAAGACCCGGTTCTAAGCCGTAGCATGGCACAATCGAACTATAGAGAGTATCACCGCGACGCTCACAACTTTCGCTCAAGATCCAAGAGGCTCGCTACCCTGGTGCTTCCGGATTAATTTTTCGGCAGCAATGAGGATAATCTCGTTACGGACCCAGTCCGTAATTGCTACCATCATCTTTCAACTTTGCTTTCTCAAGGAACGCATTAAAATTTAACGAACAACAAGACGAGCCATCTATCTACATCAAACATAGACAAGCAAAATACTATCGGTACTAAGTTCATGATAAATTTAAGTTTAATTAATCATATTAAAAACTCCCACTTAGATGACATTCTCTAGTCATCTAAGTGATCACGTGATCCAAATCAACTAAACCATGTCCCATCATCACGGAGATGGAGTAGTTTCAATGGTGAACATCACTATGTTGATCATATCACTATATGATTCACGCCGACCTTTCGGTCTCGTGTTCCGAGGCCATATCTGTTATATGCTAGGCTCGCAAGTTTAACCTGAGTATTCCGCGTAGCAACTGTTTTGCACCCGTTGTATTTGAACGTAGAGCCTATCACACCCGATCATCACGTGGTGTCTCAAGACAAGAACTTTCAACGGTGCATACCGTGGAGAACACTTCTTGATAATTTTAGTGAGAGATCATCTTATAATGCTACCGCCAATCAAAGCAAGATAAGATGCATAAAGGATAAACATCACATGCAATCAATATAAGTGATATGATATGGTCATCATCATCTTGTGCTTGTGATTCCATCGCAAGCAACCCATGATCACCATCGCCACCGCGCGACACCTTGATCTCCATCGTAGCATCGTTGTCGCCTCGCCAACTATTGCTTCTACGACTATCGCTACTCCTTAGTGATAAAGTAAAGCAATTACATGGCGCTTGCATTTCATACAATAAAGCGACAACCATATGGTCCTGCCATTGCGATAACTCGTTACAAAACATGATCATCTCATACAATAAAATATAGCATCACGCCTTGACCATATCACATCACAACATGCCCTGCAAAAACAAGTTAGACGCCCTCTACTTTGTTGTTGCAAGTTTTACCTGCTACGGGCGAGCAAGAACCGTTTACCTCACGCATCAAAACCACAACGATATTTCGCAAATAGACTCCGCTTAACCTTCTCAAGGACCGGCGAGCTACACTCGATTCAACTAAAGTGAGAGAGACGACCCCGGTCACCTTTAAGCAACGAAAGTGCTCGAGCGGTGAAACCAGTCTCCGAAGCGCACGCGTAATGTCGGTCCGGCCGCTTATCTCACAATACCGCTGAACCAAAGTATGACATGCGGTAGGCAGATGACTTGTATCGCCCACAACTCACTTGTGTTCTACCTGCACATGACATCAACGATAAAACCAGGCTCGATCCATCGCTGGGGAACGAGTAATTTCAAAAATTTTCCACGATCACGCAAGACCATGGTGATGGCATAGCAACGAGGGGAGAGGTCCGCCCACGCACTTGAGACCGAAAGCGGAAGCGTATAACAACGCTGTTGATGTAGTCGACGCCTCCACGATCCGACCGATCCAAGCACCGAACGTACGGCACCTCCAGTTCCGCACACGCTCAGCTCGATGACGATCCCCGGACTCCATCCAGAAAGTGTCGGGATGAGTTCCACAAGACGACGGGCAGGACGATGTTGATGCTCCACGACGAGGGCTTCCTAAGCCCGGACGATATGACTTCTCCGGCGCAGGCTTTTCTAAGCTCCGCACGATATGACCAAGTGGAATATGGTGGAAGGGGCACCGACACGGCCAAGGAAAGATCCGAGATCAACTTGTGTTTGGGGTGCCCCCGCCTCGTGATATAAAGGAGACAAGGGGAGGTGGCCGCCCCAGAGGAGGCGACAAGGAGGAGTCCTACTCCCACCGAGTAGGACTCCCTCTCCTAGTTGGAGTAGGATTGGGAGGGGAAGGGGAAGGGCCGCCTCTCCTTGTCCTATTTGGACGGAAGGGGAGGGGCGCAGCCCACCCGGCCGCCCTTTCCTTCTCCTCAGGCCCATGAGGGCCCATATACTCTGGGGTTCCGAACCCCTGTTCCAGAATATCCTGCTTTCACCGAACCATTCCAAGTCCAAACATAGGCTTCCAATATATCAATCTTTATGTCTCGACCATTTCGAGACTCCTCATGTCCGTGATCACATCCGGACTCAACAACCTTCGTGCATCAATACTTATAAACTCATTATGAACTGCCATCAAACGTTAGCGCAGGACCTACGGTTCGAGAACTATGTAGACATGACCTAGAACCATTCTCGTCAATAACCAATAGCGGAACCTGGATGCCCATATTGGTTCCTACATATTCTACAAGATCTTTATCGGTCAAACCGCATAACGACATATGTTGTTCCTTTGTCATCGGTATGTTACTTACCCGAGATTCGATCGCCGGTATCCAATACCTAGTTCAATCTCCTAGTAAGTCTCTTTACTGCTCCAGAATACATCATCTCACAACTAACTCATTAGTTGTAATGCTTGCAAGGCTTAAGTGATGTGATTACCGAGAAGGCCTCGAGATACCTCCGCAATCGGAGTGACAAAACCTAATCTCAAATACGCCAACCCAACAAGTACCTTTGGAGACACCTGAGTAATTCTTTATAATCACCCAGCTTACGCAGACGCTTGGTAGTACCTAAAGTGTTCCTCCGTAAACGGAGTTGCATAATCTCATAGTTATAGGAACATGTATGGGTCATGAAGAAAGCATTAACATACTAAACGATCAATTAAGCTTAACGGAATGGGTCATGTCAATCAGATCATTCAACTAATGATGTGACCTTGTTAATCAAATAACAACTCCTTGTTCATGGTTAGGAAACATAACCATCTTTGATTAACAAGCTAGTCAAGTAGAGGCATACTAGTGACATACTGCTTGTCTATATATTCACACATGTATTATGTTTCCTGCTAATACAATTCTAGCATGAATAATAAACATTTATCATGATATAAGGAAATAAATAATAACTTTTATTATTGCCTCTAGGGCATATTTCCTTCAAAAAGAAGTTTATCAAGTTTCCAGCGATACTATGACAATAAGTCCACCTCTCACGTGGTGGTGGTGGCGGTGGCGGTGGTGGTGGTGGTGGTGGTGGTGGCGGTTCACCTACACCTCCGCCACGCCGCCACGCCTCTGGCCCACAACGTCCATGGTGATCACCGCCGCCTCAGCCCCGTCCCGGGTGATCGAACGCCCCAATCCACCTCCGCAAAGAAGTGTATAGTCCTCGATTATTAACTGACCCTTATGTACCTAAGACCACAAAGGTACCGGAGCCATCATCAAGCCTCTCCCCACAAGGCCTTGGGAACGAGTGCCGAGGAAGTCGATGGCTGCTGCTGATTTGGAGAAATGGAAGGACTGCAAGAAGAAAAGAGAGCCCGAGCCCAAGCCAGATTTTCTCGATGAGCAAAGAAGTGGGCTAAGTCATTTTTGAGCACACCGCCCCAAGCCAAGAATCGGCCAACGACTATGCACGTGAACTTTGCAGTAGGCACTCATGTTCAAGGAGAACAAAGATGGAGAAGGCCGAAAGTAAAAAGCGGGAAACAAGTTTCACTGGGAACAAATTAAACAATCGATTGCCCCGCTTATAGTGGAAGCTCTTTCCGGACAGATTTCGAGATCATAAGTTGCGGCAGCAGGATTGATCAGAACGAAAAGCGAGAACAAGCGCCAACTTAGGTATTACTGTGGAACTGTTAGGCCTTGATGAGGCCCAGGAAGGAGGTAGTAATTATATGTCAAGAATGGGTCGTCGAGCTCAAGGCAGGGGATCTACTCACAAATGAAAGGTCTGCTAAATGGTACAAGGGTTACATAAAAAATAAAAAGCCAAAGAATATATTTATGAAGTTAGACATGAGCATCACTTCAAACATTACTATGTACAAATTGAACTGAGTGAATTGTTCCAGCCAATCATGAGCTCGACAAATCTATCATCAGCCTACGCTCGTAAGTGATTTATTAATTTCACCCCATCTCGCTTATATTGCCTCGCACTATATATATGTCCTAACTATATTGTTGTGTCCGCTATTATACATGCGTAATGAAGATTAAGGAATGCAGAAAGGAACATCCATGATGTTGGGTTCATTGACCCCACATCGAATGGACATGTGTTGGAGCCGCCACCCCGACGGGGAGGCGACTTGGGCGCTTTCACAAAGCAGAACTCAAAAGTGATATTCTATTTCCTTACCATTTTGGGTGAGTTTTCCTTGAACATTCTCTTTTGTTTACTCCATGCATGGTATGTGGCCCTTAATCGATGAGTTATGCATGACGACGGCATGTATTGTCCCAGTTCCACCGGATTCCTTAGTAATTAAAGAACACCTTAATGTCTCGGCCCAACTCTCCATATGGATCCAAAGCTTTGGGGGGCATGAGAAGAATGCGAAGTAATTATTTTCATTCATTTGCGCCTATATCGACGGCCTATTTGCTCATTTCCAATATCAAGAACTAATAACTCTTTGTTCATTTAATTTTCTTTGCCTCGAGGGTTTGGAGACAGAGATACAAAGGTCGTGAATTCAAAAAGAGCTAGAATTCAAAAGGTCAAAGGCTAAGAATGTGATATTCAGCCACCGGAGACCAATCTATGTGGATACTATGTTCGGAGATGATCCGAGATAACCTCCGAGCGGGTTCCGAGGATACCAATGCTCGGAGGAATCCTCCGGATGATGCTTAGTCCAAGTCGCCCGACCACTTCAAGAGGAACTAGGGATGGTTCAGGGGAAGTCCTCCATCCTAAAGGAGAACACTATTACGAGGACGAACTTTATATGCATTAAATCATGTATGGAAACTTGTTCAAAATTGTATATGGTCATCCGATGATATTGAAATATATTGTATATTCCTCTTGAATTTTTTGGTTCTAATTTCAAATTTATTTGAAATTGTACATTCAATGATGTATGTAGTACCGAGAATATATGAAACTCCTTCAAAATTAAAATAAAGCACAAAAGAAAAAAACAATACAAATTAAAAAAAAGGTTTAGGGGGGCTAAAACCCTAAACCTGGGGCCTTTAGTCGCGTTTTAAGAACCGATTAAAGGTCCCCCCACGGCCCCTCGGCCCCACACGGGCCGTTAGTGCGTTCTTATGCAGGATAAAGGTGGGGGGTTTGTGCTTATTTGGTCGCTTGCCCCCGCGACTAATGGCTAATAACCCCATAAAGGCCTTTTTTCCACCAAAGGAAGCCGATTACTCACCAACAAAGACGGAGGCTAGTAGTACTGGCGGACGATTTCACTAGTGCCCTAACGAGAGTGTAGAATACGAACAGCCTAACAAAGGTAGTGGTAGGTAGTATCGCCCGTCCACGGTCCATCGACCGCCACACGGGTTCCATGCCGATGGCTCATCCCAGCAGCACGAACATCCAACGACGTGGGCGATTAACCGTTGCAATTTCACTCAACGATTGTCGGAATGAAAGCCCCCAATATTTTTCCTCAGGAGCTAGTAGATAATGAGGCTCGATCATTTAGGCCAACTCAGCCCACCCCCATTCCTTTGGTGCATCCGCGGATGGAACGACAATAGCGGGCCAACACGCAGCCCCAAACGAAAAATGTTCGATTTCGTCGCTTGATCCTTTGCCCAAATTTGTTGAGTTTAGGGTGAAACGGTCATCGGGATGGGGCCTGTCCTCCCTGGCCCTTTTGCGGGGACACTAGCAGCCCATTCGCCTCCAATGCCCCCACCCGCTTCCCCCCCCATCCCCCGGGCCCCACTATTCTCCGCCGCCTCATCGCCACCCTCCCCCCCCATAAAACCACGACCACATGGCGCCAACGGGCCAGAGGAAAAGTTTGGCCTTGTTGAGGAATGGCCATCGCCCCGAGCCGGTGCCGGAGGGGATGATCGGGCGACGGATATGGACCACGGCCTTGCCGAGGCCCAGAGGCCGAGTCGGCCCCAACCATCCCTCGCCACGGGTGACCATCGAGTCCCCCACCACCCCAGGTGTTTAATTTACCCACAAAGGTATGGGCAGGAGATGAATTTTCTTGCACCACTTCATTTATTCATCGACTTCGCCCTGATGATGAAGATCTTGTGGTGGCTGACAGTCGCTCACGACCACATTGAACGGCAGCCCCCGCAGGGATCAGTCCCCGCAGGCCCAACCTGAACCAAATTAAAGAGAGGCCACACCCGCTCTATGCCAATTTTTAACACCCCTTTGCCGGAAAATTCCCACGGCCATGGCAAGGCATCTATTCAATCGATCCAGGGGAGGGTTGCTCAGACCTATACTTCGAGTGAAAGACGGATGCCCTTGAAATCTTGGATTCTCCTCTTCCTAAATGATCCGCCATCCGCATGCTTGCATATGGAATTCCAGGATCTGGTGGATGAGTAGGATGAGTGAGTCCAAGTCGCTTGTCACGAAACTTTTGCAAGGCCGGGTGGGGTTTGGCCCCGAGTACTTGAGGCCCAAAATGGCCCAACGAAAGGTTGGCCACCAACGAACTAGAGGTTTTCCGGCATGTTGAGATTTATGGACCGGGAGGAAGAACTGCCCATTTGTTTCGCCAAAAAAGGATGTTAAAGGGCACTATCATATTAGAAGGGGGCTTTCGACATCTTTGGATGTTGCATTTTTTCGGCATGGCAGGTTCTCACAATGATATCAACGGGTCAGAAGTATCTAGGCCACCCCTAGTTGTTTTGGAGTATTGACAAAATTTGGTTGAGGGACTAATTGTTTGTGAGAATTGGGATAACCGTAGTGTCCCTCATTGATTCGGTTTACCACCGGAGATGACCCAAAATGTATGAAGACATTGAACCTGGTGGTATTGAAGATATTCAATTGAAGACTTGACATGAGAAGAATTGAGTGAAGACTATGGAGCCAAGACTGTGTTGTTTCGTTGTTTTTCTTCTTTGTTGAGTCATAGGAACCACCGATTTAAGGGGTCCAAGTGAACAAAGTCGAATGACCAAGTGATGCTCAACCAAACCTATGCTTCGAGGACAATGGAGCAAATTTATCCGAGTGGATGAGCGCCTTTGCTTGTAGCCCAAGTAAAGTTGCCTGTGTTTGAAATCACCTTGAACACGTGTCGCCCTTAGTGACCTAGGGTCATTTGACTATCGGTCGGGGAGGGCTATAAATAGCCCCCCCCAACCCATAAATTGGTGGCTGCTCAGAGTTACACGATTTTGTCGCTTGAGAGCAACCCACCAAGCCTTTGAGAGAGAAAATCATTGAGGACAAAGCCCAAACACCGGCCAAAGAGTGTTAGGCATCATCAAGTCTTTTCGCTTTGGACTAAGACTTATTACACTTGAGGACCGTGAATTCTCCAAGGGTTAGGCCGGCCGAGCATCCAAGAGTCATTGTGGATCGCCGGAACGGTTCGAAGGTTTGGAAGTCTACCTTGAAGACTTACCCAGGATTGGGCAGGACGGGTGTCCTTAGCTCAAGGGGAATAAGGTGAAGACGTCTTTGAAGTTGAATCTCAGCCTCCCTAACCAGA
>JAHIAM010014492.1:0-10952 GCA_021605205.1 Aegilops longissima | reverse complement strand
CCGCTTGATTTTAGAAGTCAGAAAATTTATTTCGGGATTTTGGAGTCCGCTTAGTATTTTTTTTATTTTTTTCTGCGATAATTATTAAAAAAACGCGCCACCGACCTAACCGGCAGGTCCGGTCTAGACTCGTCTGCAGTTTTATAAGTTTTGCAGCCCACTGGGCAAACCTTAGCCCGCCTCTCGAGTCAGCTTCCCTACCGCGCTGGGTCACCAAGCCAGCCGCCGGGCCATTTGACTGCTGTTTGCTTGATTTGATTCTTTGCAAACCGGAGTTCTAAGTTGAACTATCCGTTAGATCTATTTGAGTTTTAATGTGCATTAGATGAGTACTTATTGTATGCTTGTTCGTTGTCTGAGCAGAATACCCGAGTGCGCCACTGCTACTTCGAGTTCTAGGTTTCATGGATCATCGTGCTAGCGCAAGTAACACTTTGATCATACCTTCCTACTATCCAGTTTTTATGCATTAGATCTATCCTCAAACATTGCATTGATTTAGGATCTAATTAAATTGTGGGATGGAAGTAGATGAGGTAGTACCTATACCTGTTTTATTATCAAAACCTTTGGGAGTTACTCTACGCTTTGCTTATCATGCCATGCATGCTAGTAGACGTGATTGGGTGAGTGTATCCATGATGATGTGAGATTTTATTTAATGGTTTATTTAAGGTGGCAACTTAAACACATATCTCAGATGGATTGAGGCACCTGGTTTCTATCAGACTTGTCAGATTTCTTCTGACCGCCACCTAGGCTCAAAGGATCATGAGATTATTAAAACTAGAAACTACGTAAAAAGCCACAAGCCATTATGGGCTCGCGAAGGACTAAGTTGTGCTAATCTTACGGGTAGACTACAGCGATGGGGTTGTAGGTTGGTACGTCTACCATACAGGTGCTAGCGCTTCCGTAAAGACTATGTCTCGTCATCCGCTCTCAAAAATTCATGCAAAAGTAGAAATCAAACGGAGGCGATCGAGTCTTGTGGAAAAAAAGCGCAAACCTCTCGCAGAGTGTATAAACTAATCATATAGCCGTGTCCCTAAGTTATGGACATCTTGAGTATCTAGTACTGGACATCATGTGAATCTCATCATGTTATTTTAATTAATATTGTTGTTGTTAATGAGTACTTTAATCAAGAATGCTATCAACCATTCTCAATGTTTAACAACCACCATGATAGTTAAATAAATTTTATTCTTTGCAGAGGGAAAATTGTCTGAAACCCGTAACTATAGAGCTTTTCCACCAGCCATATATGCATGTAGTATAGGCTTATCATTTCATTATTTCTATAGGTTACATTGCCGCATATTCCATGTGTCGAATTGCTGGGCTGCAACGCTTCATGTTGCAGACTTTTCGCATTTTACCAGGCAAGTTTAGGTCGGTTCTATACTCAAGGATGCCGCTGGAGCCGATGGACCCGCTATTCTTCCAACATACCTGTTATCGTGACATGCCAGGGCCATTTATGTTTACTGTTCTCTTCGGAGACATTCATCTGTAATAAATGTGATTGCTAACTGTTATAAATCCTTCGAAAATCGTGTGTCGTGACATTGATCTGTGGATGACACTGGAGCACGAGATCGACCGTTGAGGTCTGGTCGCATACATGAAGTGTGTGCGTAACTAGTGCACTGTAAAGTAGCGTATAGCGTGGCTGAAAAATAAATGACAGAGACATATGATAGCTCTACAACATTGCATGACAAACAAAATTAGATTCTACTCCGTATGATTTTGTAATATATGAGCAGTGAAATGCAGGTACTTCAAAGACACCAACATGTGGTCATATCTAAGATAATAATGATCGAAATAAATAGGTCACCGATTTTTTAATGAACGTCCGATCTATAAGGAACGGGCAGATGGCTTTCGTTCACCTCCGCCACCATCATTGATTTATCTTTCGAACCGCCAGCGACCATCGCCTGCACCGGCTCTCCGCCGCTTCGCTTCTCCCATCGACCACACCACCACCGTGCTTGGCAGCGCCCCAAGCCATCCTTTAATCTCCGGCCGACTCAGATCGGGCAGAGTTTCTAGGCCGCACATTTCCTAAGATAAACACTATATGTTGCTTCCCCGGGCGTAATAGTTTATTTACGCCCGGGAATGCTTCCGCTAATTGGGAATCAACTGCCAGAAATTGAAATTCGGGCACGACTCTAGCTAAGGTGAAATAGTATATGAGGAGAAACCTTGTGCATCGCGAAATACTAGGAACATCTAGTATCAAGAAGAAGCGTCAACTAGTGTCTTCGGGGATGAATACCGTGCAAGCAGAGACGAAGATTTGCACCAATAAGGGAAGAGGAGTACCTTCGTTGTGTGTGTGGTCACCCACATGTCGCTACCGATCTTCTTTTTTTACCGGGAAACCGATGTTCGAGGGTGCAGGCTTGACGAACCCATGGCCAAATTGTTGACGTGGTTGCCGTACAGACATGCGCGGAGGGGAAGCAGATCCGAGGCGGCTAAGGACGGCGAGCGGTGAACAGCCCGCAAGGTGGAGGGTGGCGGTTGGAGCGGCAGCGAGGCGCAGACGGCGTGGTTGAACTGCTCGGCACGGACGGCTCCTCCGGCTTCAACTACTAGCCGTGGAGGGCGCTATGTTGAGGTCGGTGAGGATGACAGGTTTCGGTTCCCACGGATGGAGGAGGGCGGCGTTGATGGTGGGATGGGTGGCGATTGAGGACGCCGGGTTTCACGGCTGGTGGAGAGGTAGTTTTACGCCACGGAGTACGTAATGGGGAATCGACGGTGGGGAACCATGTTTCGTCTCACGCGCTTTGTTTTTGGCTTTTTGATGTAAGATGGGAAATTTGGGGAGTACAAACTTTGCCTCTTAAATTTCGACTCATCATGGTCGGGGTAGGATGGTAATCCTGTGTGTCCCAAATAGTATGGATATTTTGCCGCATTTGCGTGCTTAGCGAAGGCCATTGTGTATGAATGCTGAGGCGCTATATGCCTAGATGTAAACCACCGTTTAGACCTTGGACGTCACGGTAGGTTTCACGGTCGGAGTTATTAAAAAGTAATTTTGTACCAAACATTGGTCTCACACGGTTTCAAGTAGTAGAGGCTCTTTTGGCGCCGCTCAAATTTTGAAACACAAGCATTCACGCTTAGAGTACTCTGAACTATGAGGATTGACCTAAATAGACAACGTTATATTTGACCTTGTATGTTTGAAAACCTCATTAAATTATCCGCTTCCTTTGAAATTTTGACACTTGAAAACTATAACTACGATTATTTTGGAATGGAGGAGCTAAATTTGAATCTATTTACCTAACTATATGCTATTATGTACAAAATAGAGCAAAGATTGGTGCCCCATAATTTAGGTATGGTTTACAAATGCCATGATATCAAATTCAAATAATTGAATGGACTTCATGTTGAATTGATTTTTTAAACCACCTTAGTTGAATTCAAATGTATAGTTCATAGGTAGCTATTTATAAATGTCCATTGTGTAATTTTTGATGTATAATGTGCTTACACACACAACATGAACTATACTCACTTATATTCGATTAAAGCGATGCATTGTCTGGAGTTCAAAATACTAACTATGTGGATCAATTGTGTCGAATAATAACATAGACATGCTCAAATTGATAGAATCTAGATGTCCGATGGATCAATGACCGCCTCACGCAAATTGCAAATATCATGATCCCATCCTAATATTTGATACAATTTATATCTTTAATCAATGTGTAGAGCAGTCTTTACGCAGTAGTTTCACTTCCATCGGTGGTCTCACACATGCTCACACACTCTCTCCCGAGGTGTCTTTCTGCACACATGCTCTAGATATAACCTCCCTCCCTCTCAGAACCATTTACAACTGTTTTCACTAACCTTTATCACAAGCACTCTTCCTCTCGCAAACATACACACGCACAATCCTCATCGACTTTTCTATATACATGGACCTGCCTACGTGTCTCATGTGTACGCACATTATCTTTACGCCTGCCTCTCACGCATTATCTCACACCTCTTCCTAATCGATTAGTATGATTTCTGAGCATTTTGTAGGATGCCCTTAAAGTTAGTTGGATGAATAGTAATATCGAGATAAAGGTTACCTAGTCCAAGAACCTAGGGTTACAAATCCTAGCCGGCTTGTCAAGGACACAGTAGTCCTTCACACCGCCTGTCTTTGTCGACTAGTCATCCATGGGTCTTCCTAAATGTGCGGGTCACCAATGTATAGGACGAACCGAACGGGCCTCACTCACCCACGGACTCTGCACGTGACACACACCCTCCGCCCCACGCCTCATTATCTTCTCACACCCACACATACCAACACAAACACACACATAAAATTCTCCGGTGCCTCTATTCCTCCCCCTGCATATACAACAAGGGAATGGAATCTCTTGTCGTGACGTTATTCGCTCTCTCTCTAGACCACTCTCATTTTCGTGCATCTCTCCACTTCTTTACCCTCTATCCATGCCTCTCTAATGCATACACACACACATACCCTCTAGGCCCCGCCAAATGCATCAACTACACATTCACACATGTTATCATCACGCATTCTATTGATCTAAAAGCCTCTTCACGTTTATTTTGACATAAACATTCCTTTTGAATAAAGTGTAAAAAATTATTTTAGAGTTTCTACATATATACAACATTACAAAGTTATATGGAGGAGTACTAACGCTTGCATGGTCCAATGATATTTATTCCAGACTGTGAATTTGTATATTTTATACTATATACAAAGTTAGTATAATAAAGAGAAACGAAGAGCTCTCTCTCTCCATCGTGATACCCCCCTCGTACGCCTTTCACGTATGCACACAAAACTATCTCCGTGTCCTCTAAAAGTAAGCCTCAGAAAATTCACGGTTTCATCTTTCTCGATATATGCAATGACGATCATTGTATTTGAAAAAGCACGACACATACATTGACTTCATAATCCACTCATTACGGTCACCGTTATGTTTAGTGGTTATTATACAGTCACGGGCTCACCAGATAACTTTGTATTTGCTCATGACATGACTAGTTGACCAGCTAAACGCCCACGTGGCACCTCTAGTGTTGCATCACATTATCTCACTAACATCGTGCCCACCGTCACTTGTATCTACTCTACATCTACACTATTATAAAATACATAAAATACACTCTTATAAAAAACAGAGTTGGTGTGATGGTGTGTCGCCATCCCAGAATATAGGTCAGTCCGATTTATATTCGACGGATAGGAAAGAAACTATGGCAATTTTGCAAAAGGTACCCACACACCTCCACATTTGCAACAGGCCTCGCTCATCCTTTTTCTCACAAGATAAACAAGTCATACAAATGCATCTTGATGTTACGTGTAACGACGGCATCTTGCTTGTAAGAATGAAAACAAACGACAAAAAAAATATTTTGACGGTGGTTCAAGTCATGACCACAAGCAATGGACAAGGTGGCCTTGTATTGGTATGTTGAGCCGCCTGCTTAACACATGTGAGCTGGTGTGGATTATACACACACGCACGCATGCACACAACTCCATCCACGCAACACTCACACAAACACATGCACCCACGCACGCACGCAACACTCATGTACACACGCAGCCACGCACGCACGCAACACTCACACGCACACGCACACATGCATGCACACACCAGACACCACACGACCAACACACACTCTCACGTAAACCTACACGCATGCGCACACATCAGCCCCGACAGTATACATACACAACTAGTGATTCCCAGACGGGTTGAGCTTTGTCGCGCCTAGTAAATTTGTGTTTATCTCGACTTTTCCCTATGCGAATCGACAGGTGGGACCCACAAGGAACGTCAATTTAACTAGTCAACATGGCGCCACGCACTATTTTGCCGTCAACGAGTGCAATCCGATGCTGAACTGTGAGCAAGTGACCGATAATCACCGCAAAACGATATAGTGACCGAATCAGCTTATTCTAGTTCGTGACCAGATTACGCTTTTCTCTCTGAGGCCCTCCAAAACTACATCTCATCGCTCGCATGTTACATCTAACAACTATGCAATACAGCACTACTACTACACTCTAACACAATAAATCATATGTGTTTTAGTTTTACTAGATATCATATTGTTACTTATAATTATTCAGTTTGTACATTAAAATTGCTTTGAAATGTATGCAGATTACTCATCACAAGGAAAAAATCCTTCTTTCCTGCTTAATCGGTTTGTATCGATGGATCGCGAAACACAAAACTATAGTACTACAAGACAAGTGACAGTTCACGGGCCGTCGTCGCTCCTCTGGCCGTGAAGAGTGGAGCGCCGCTTCATAAATCTTCTAGTCCTTTCGCCAAGTGGGACATCAAGCACCGGGTCCACGTACATACCGAATACAGTGAGAGCAGCCGGGTGAAGCACCTACCATGGCGCCGCGTAGTAATGAGCAATGAGGCCAAATCACAAAGCTGCACCTTCCCCAGCTAAGTTGAGGGACGGCAATAATGTTAAAAAAGAAGTTGAGGACGGCAACCATCATTTCACCTGCTGAATCCGCTTCCCTCATCTTCTTCAACTTAACCACGGTTGCTTCGTTGTTCTCGCCTCATGGGACGCGGATCAACTTGGTAAAGCAATCGACATCGGGACCGCATGTTAGAAAAACCGCCAGGACAACGCCCTCCGAAAATAAGAAACTCCCACCATCCGCGGCAAAATCACCTCTTTTTACTAATCTTTGATTCTATAATTTTTAGATCAATATAATTGAGATTTGTATAGATAGCACATGGAGCAAAACCAAGTTGTACGGTTAAGGGCATCCACAATGTAGCCAAATGTGAAAATAGCTGGCATCATGGGAACCATTGTGGACGGTGTTGCTAAAGCCAAAAGATGGAACCAAGTTCTGATTGATTGATTGAAGGAATAGAAAAATGCAACGCCTCTCCTTCTTTCTCCCATGCTTGGACGATGTAGTACAAAGATAGAGCACAAGAGTCTACCCCTCGTCTTCTATCACAAATCACAGCGTGAGGCGTCAAATCACAAAGACGGACGGCAACTATCATTTCACTCTTCACGACCGCTTTCCATCGCCTTTTCTTCGAGAAACCATCTTCACCACTAGTACTCCTAGTAGTACTAGTAAAGGACTTCCTCGATGCAAATAAGGCGTTGTTTCTGCTTTGCAAGCAGACTTGGCGAATCCATTTCTACCGTGGTCTCCTCAATGGTGTTCCCGCGAACGACTTCGCCAAACCACAAAAAAGTCGCGACGCCACCAAGAATGGGCAAGGAATTCAAATATAGTTACTACCTCCATTTTTTGTACACAAGCCAGTATATCAAAATTACAATTTGCAAAGGGCCACTAACACTAATCGAGGCAAATTGATTAGCAAACCATGACATTAATATCCTCGCATGCATGCGAAGTGAGAAGGTTCATTTGCATGGCGCTGCATTAATCAAGCGATGAGGAGTGAGATGGTTAGCCTTTGGTCTTTCGAAAAAATACACATTAATTGACACGTGAAACGAGGATTTGTATGATTAAATCCGCCAAGGAAACCCCGCTTTTCTTTTTTAACACTAGTACCCTAGTACGCACGCATTTATCCTGTTTGGGTCTAGGCCTTGCATTGCAAAACTCGCCACACATTTTGCCAAGCTGCTTAAAGTTTTCAAAATGAGAAGGAGGTACACTTGCGACGGCTGTCGCGTCGCACCGCACCTCACACGGTCGCCTTGCATCACGGTCAGACCGCAGACCACACAAATCTTCCTCGCACGCCGCAAACCCAACCAAGGGAACGCACTCATCGACACGTGATGTCGCATGAACAAACCAACTCAGCCATCCCCGCTCATAGAGTATGTTTATCCAACCGCATGTTGGGAGTATCCAGACGCCTGCAAGGCGGTGGTCTGGGGAAGAAGAAGAGGTGAGGAAGAAGGAAAGAAGGGTTAGAGACGAGGATATTCATCCAACCGCCAAAATGGTAGATCAATCCAAGTCAGCGACTTGCATAATAAATAGTATGTTTTTACACAGCAAAAGATCCATAAAACAACAACATAAAGAAAAACTATCATCGTCATGAAAGAGACGGCTCGTCGTTTGGCTGCCGGGCGCAACCAGCCATCGCTGCCGACGTGTGTCTCCGCACCGTGGTTGTCCTCGGCCTCCAGCGCTACTGCTCGCGAGCGCGGGCGCCTGCACGGATTGAGAGCACAGCCCGTTCAAGTCGAGGACGCCCGTTCGGCCGCAGGAGGGCTCGGCGGCAGCGCATCCGCCGCTTCCGCTCGAGTCGAGCCTCCGCCGCCCTGTTCAAGTCAGACTTCCGGTTCCGCCGCAGAGGGCATCGGCGAGAGGCATCTGCTGCCGCGCCGAAGTCGAGCCTCCGCCGCCGTTCATGTCCAGACGTCTGTTCCGCCGCAGGCCTTGGCGATGGCAGCGGCATCCATGCCCGCTGTTGAGCCTCCGCCACCCGGTTCACATCCACGACATCCGGTTCTGCCCGCAGAGAGCCTCGGCGGCAGCGGCATGCGGCGCCCGCGCCGAAGTTGAGCTCGCCTCCCGGCCCTCCTTAGTATCGCCATGTTGAACCGCTGGTCCGGGCCGCACCATGGGGGACCTGGACGCCGCACGAAGTCGACGCCCATCCTCATACCCATCGGGGCCTTCGCGCCGGCGACTGCGAGGAATATTGATCGTTTCCTCCTCGTAGCTTGGCTCCAGAACTGGGATTGGCCCGCCGCAAAGCGAAGCTTGGGAACGGAGGTCTGGGCATCACCACCGCCAGGATTTCGGCGCGCGCCCAGCTGCCAGCATCTTGTAGTAAGTGATCTTGCGGCGCACCATGGCTTTCCGCAACTAGGACGCTTGATGCGGCTAGGGGATCAAAGGGGGGAATGGGCTGAGATGGTGGTTTTAGGGCGCGCTGGCGAGGCCGAAAGCGCAAGGTTCTGTGTGAATAGTGGTTCCGTGACGACCGTCAATCGTTTTGACTATACATCGCTTTGTCGCAGACGCTGCGCCCGCACGCTGGACCCTCCACGTCCGCCACCGAATGGAACGCGCCGTTTTGCGTTGTCAGCTTAGGGACCGCAGCTGAGAGCAAACCGCCCCTCCCTCCCCGCCAAGGCTATTTATTATACCACCACCCTCCGCTTTATGCGGAGTAAATAAAACGAGGGGTATACTATGATGAGGATCTCGACGTGGTCAACCCATTGAGTAACCGACATGCGGGCCTAGTGCGGGTCCGCCAGAAGGACCGGAAGGAGGGTAAGGCAGGATACCCACGCCGAGGATCCACTTCCACTATACTACTTTGACCAAATGTTAGAGTAATAATATATGACATGCAACTTACACAAATGTTAGAGTAATAATATATGACATGCAACTTACACAAAGCATACAGGGTCTAATGCTTTTTCGAGGCTAACTTGACCAAATGTTAGAGTAATAATATATGACATGCAACTTACAAAAGCATATGGTCAATTTGATGGAAAGGAGTTTCCAATGATATAATTTTCACATTATACATCTCATGTAATTGCCTAGGTGTGTGTCATTACAAAACCAAATAATCCCAAAACACGAGGGGGGCATTAACTTCACCCGCTTTTTTTTGACATATGAACCAATAAGAGATGAGGGTGCATGCTTTAATGACCCGAGACTATCAAACATGACATGCAGGGTTAGTTCATTGCCAAATTTTTGCAATAAACTTAATTTTTTTTTTAAAAAATTTTTAAAAAAGGGGCAAATTTTAAACAAATTAAAATTTGGCTCTTCGTTTTTCTTTTTGGGGTTTTGAAGTTAAATTTTTTATCATAGTGAAAGATACTAAATTAATCTTGGTTTAAGTCATTAAAACCAAATAATAAAAAGGGTGCATTAATTTATGCTTGTTTTTAATTAACCAATAAGAGATATGATCTTTAAATTAACCCCGCTCAAAGGGTTCATTAGAAACATTAATTCAAAAGACATTAATTTCTTGTTTTTCCTTCCCTTTCACCAATAGATGATATCCCGACTGAGATTAAATAAAAGGAAGGAGGGATATTGAGCTCAAAACAACAACATTAATCCTTTTTGTTTTTTTTGTCAGGTTCAAAATTTTGAATCCCCTTTAGGTATCAGGCCCCACTGCTCATCTCGGGTCCAGATCTATGAAAGAGGACTAGGTGGGTACATGCAATGATACCTGGAATGTTCAAATGAGGCATGGGAGGATGGACTGATGGAGGGGACATGATCGATGGAGAAGAGGGTTGAGAGGAATGAGAAATAAGCAAACGCCACATGATTACACTTGAACGGCTCAAATAAAAATAAGTTGTTCTGGCCTAATAGTGAAAAGCAACGCGAGCAACGTTTAATATGGCGGAAACAAAACCGATATAGCGGAATTAGTCCAATGGAGGAGCTGGCCCACACTCTCGCCACCGACAACCGCTCATGTGGGTCGCGCCCAACGGGCGAGCCCAAAGACCCCCGACACGGCGATCGGTGAGCGACACATATCATCGATAGACACTGGTTTAGGTGCCGAGGGTGGCGTTAGGCTGTGGCCACCAACGGGATGTTTGGTTTGGCCAAGGTTGCCCCATCAAAGCATTGGGTAGCCAAAATTTTGGTTGAGGTATTGGTTCCCATGATTTGGCCGACATTGGCAAGAAAATGAACTAGAGTTGGCTAGAGTTCATTGGCATGCCAAAGAAATGGCAACCATCCAAACAAAGACCAATCTTTGGGTCATGACCAAAATTTTGGTAAGGTGCACTTTGGCCACAATCCAAACACACCCCAACACCCGGCTGCCGAGGATGCACGGCCCGCGACGCGTCCGGAGTGGTGTAGCCGCCAACGATCCTCTGACCGAGACCATGCCGGTCGCCTTGCTTTTTCA
>JAHIAM010014490.1:0-13630 GCA_021605205.1 Aegilops longissima | reverse complement strand
TCAAAAATCCCGGCCCCAACAAGGGGTATCCGCCTTAGACGATCGTCCGATACTCAGATTTCAGGTTTAACGGGGTTTTTGCAATATAACTTTTCCGCCATGTTCCGAATGATCACGCCTTTGTCCTGCTCGACGAAAGCAAGAAACCGTTGTGCTTTTTTGTTTTTGGCAAAGTGTGTGATTACAAAGGCGAAACGAGGGACACCCATCATATAAAAGGACAATCATTGTTAATGTAAGATCAGCATTGTTCGAGTATGAGTGGATAATGCAAGAAACAACATTGATATGTCCCGAACCGGGAGGAAAATATAGGAAATGTATATTATTTAAAATATATAAGTGCCATGCATGGTTATACTCATGTTATCTCACAATCGATTCTTCACAGAAACTACCATGTCATGCATGTTATGTAATCATGTTCTTCCTCACAAACAAATTCTCAACAAAAAAAACATGCATTGTTATATACTCATGTTCTATGGGCAAAATTTTTGTGAGCATATTATTCTAATTGATTGTTAAATAGGTATGTACACATGGTAAGAATTACATGATTTCACTACTTCCAAATATAGAGTTCTTCATATGCACATTTACTTCCCTAATGTATGGTTAGATGAAACCAAAAGGATGCATGTTTCTACATCATGAAAATGAGGAAACTAAATGGCCATTGATACACACTCATATTTAGTAGTATAGATTACTATAAAATAAGGAGAATATCCATCTTCCTAACCGCTGATTATTCAGGGTACAAATTGGATGTAATGACATGGTCACAATCGCATGAATTAACTCATTCAAATATAGCTGATTTAAGCCTCTAATACATTGCCATAGTTTTACCAAATTCGCTCAAACAGGATATGCCAATCATAAAAAAGTTCAAATAGTGTCATGGCATCATTTACACTAAAAAAAAGACACATCCGGAATTTTGGGTGAACGAAAAATATTTTGTCATATTTATGACACTTCTATGACGATAATTGTGACAAAACCGGTATCATCATAGATGTGGTGGGGTCCTACTATATGACAAAAAATCATGAGAAAATTGGCTTTTGTCCCCGACGGGGGAATGCACTGCATGACATTCTTTGGGCCGCCCATAACGAAAAAACCATGGTAGAAGCGAGGGCGGGAAAATTCGGGAGTTCTTGATTACGGGGTGGTTGGGGCCAGCGTGTGTTTCTTCGACGAAAGTGTGCGAGGTGTTGGGCTCTAATCAACCGAAAGGGCGTGGGCTTAATCAACCCAAGCGAAGATGCAGAACGGTTATCAACCAGAGCGACGACGATCCTTTCCCCAATCAACCCGAAAGTGATTCTTCGCTACGCGCTAATCGGGACAACACGGTTTCCTTCCGTGATGAACAATGAGCGTTGTTGAGAGGGGTTGATGAACAGCCCTGTGGGGATGGATGAACAGAACCCGTGGTAGTAGAGGGGCCTGGATGAACAAAGACTTTGATCGACGAGCGGTGGATGAACAGACCCATGGAGGGCTGGATGAACAGACCCCGTGGAGGGCTGGTTGAACAAGAGGTGGAGAGCGGATGAAAAGAGTCGTGGAGGGGTGGTTGAACAGACCCCGTGGAGGGGCTGGCTGAAAAGAGCCGTGGAGGAATTGGGAGGCGGATGAACAGAGCCCCGGATGAACAAAAGCAGGGAGGCCGGAGGAGGTCACGGGATGAACAGAGCCCGTGGAGGCCCGATGAATGAACAAAGAGTCGTGGAGGCAAATGACAAAGGAGATGAAAATATCCCGTGGAGACCCATTTTGGGTTACGCCACACCCCTCTCAATGAACAGACACCTGCCGACCGTAGCACTCCAACAAAAGTCGGGCCCCGTTTGGGGTATGCCACACCCTCCCGATCAATAGGACCTCGCTTCCACCAGGAGATCCTTTTCCTCCGCTTTTGTGGTATGCCGCACTCCCCGATGAAATGATCCGTGCGGGGGCCAACACAAGGCCGCTTCTCCATTCGTGGTACGCCAGCCTTGTTTCCATCGGCTATTCGCCCAAGCCGTTGGCTCCCGGAACACGACGATGCATTCGCTCCAACCCAGCCGTTTCCCCATGAACACGAATGGCCAACTTCTCCCGACCCAGCCATGCACGAGCCCCGGCCGACGGCGCGAAAGGGCGATTTTCGTTGCACCGGCTGTTGTACTTATGTACATGGCGCGCCTACTACACATGTGCGCTTACATCGACTAGTATGTACATACACGCAACAACAAGAATGACAATGCTACAACGTATGTGGGGTCCCGACCGCGCACTTTCTTGCGCAAAAGATGTAGCGGGGGTCCCAGCAATGGGGGCAAATATTTTTTTCCCTAATATGGATGCACTTCCATGCGCAAGATGTAGCGGTGGGTCCTAGCAAAAAACATTTTTTTGGAAAATAAGATCGCCTGCCTAGTGGGTCCCCTCGCGTTAGGTGTAGGAATCATTATTTTGAGAGTAATAAGGAGGCACTTCGTTGCGCGTCAGGACCCGCTTGTCACCCTTCGACGACAAGATTCCGATAAGTCGTTTTGAACATACCACGCCACACCGAGAGCACCGGGGGTGGATGGCAGGCCTAGGAAGGGAAGACGCGAGCCGGGAAGACGCGAAGATGCCCACACGGAGAGGAGTACGAGGGTTCACCGGGTTCCCGGGTGTGAGAATGCAACCGCCCCGGGCCAGGGGAGGAAGCAGTGAGGCCTCCGCGACAAAGACAGCCGCCACGGAGTCTAGAGTAGGCCACGACCGACGCTGCTTTGGGCGGGGAGCAAGAAAACCAGAGGTTGAAGAATCACGGCAGTTGGATGGACATCGATGGTCACGCACAGAATCGCTTATATTTACTAAGTTGAAAGCCTTGGACGCATCAACTTAGTAGGCCCACAGTTAGCCTCCAAATGGTGCGCCCCTGATGTCGGGGAGGAATCATTTTTGGGCCAATAGAATATCCAAGATTGAAGAACAAGACGACATCCGTTGGATGGACATCCAACACACGCCTAGAACTAGGGACTATAAGTTGACAAAGCCTTGCATACGGTCAACTTAGTAGGCCCACAAGTGTGTGGCGAGAACTTATAGCCCATTTAATTTGTAAGAATGTACAGCCCATTTTTTAATTATAATGGAATTTACTATAGCCCATTTAAAGTTTGTTAAAAGTACAACCCATTTTCTAGCTAGGGCAACGATTAATAATTTCAACCAACTGCTCAAAACAGAATTAAATAAAATTTCCCACATCTTGATGGGATCCAAAAATTTTTGTCCCAATTTCTAGTGTTAAATACAATTTCAATATAAATTTGTATTAAAAATCCAACAAACATTGCGCACAAGAAAATTAATGAAATTAAAATTTTCAAAATCAAAAGTTATATTTTATAAACTAATTATGTGTTTGGTGCATTTTTTATAGTTACCCCCGTTTTATAATTACATCCCATTTATTATTTCCAAAGCCCTATTTCTTGTTAAGGCTAATGCATCCCTCCTAGGAAAGATTTGCCCTAAGGGGAGAATAACAAGTTGACCCAGAGTTACAACCGCCCGTGCATTGCATGTTGAAAAAAGGCCTGTAGTATAGTACAACCACATGGATACTCAGCCCACATTCAAGATGCCGAAAGGCCCAAACAAGGCTTCGAAACTTTTGAAGTCACCGAGTCCTTAATAACTTGTAAAAGTTAGTGTATAGTGGAACCTAATTAAAAAACCACAGCAAGAAAAATTGAACGGGTCCAATTTCCCTGTGTGTTTGTGTGTGTGTGGAGAGAAAGAGAGAGAGAGAGAACCCACGGTTGATCCTCGAATACATCTTTCAGCCACATGCATTGATGATGCTCAAGAAAAATTATATAGTTGACACAATCATATAGAACATCATAGCACACGAACTTGCATACAAAATTTCACGCAGAAAGACAATCGGGTGGAAGCAAAGGATCACTACGGTAGGGCTATCTTGAAACGAACTAACTAACATAACGGTTCATTGTCTTTACCAATGACGGGAAATATCTTGAATGTTGTGCAAAGAAAACTAAAAAAATATATAAGTTCTGCTAGAACATTGTTGACATACAACCTTTCTAAAAAAGTTCAAAAATAGAACAAAGCCACAATCAAATGTAAGCCACATCGCATTTCACACCCATAGATCTGATTTAACCAAGATTCGACAAGATTGTTGTTACCTCAAATTAGAGCACATCCAGCGCGGGCGTTCGGGAACGGGGTCCCTGACTTGCCTACCCGGCCCGCAAAGATGGTTCAACTGGGGCCTAGGTGGCCCACCATCACCAAGCTCAAGACCCCGTGGGGGGGCTGGGGGACGCAGGAGCCTCAGAGCAGCCCCTCAGCAGGCTCGTGAGGAGGCAGAGATCAAGGCAGGGTTCTCACGAGGGTGCCCCGGACGCAAGCCATGACGACGAGGACGGAGCACCAAAGGGGCGCACCCCAAGAGTTTCCTTGTTTCCTTTCAAACAAAGGGGAAACAGCCAAGGCCTCGGCAAAGGTTACTGCCGTGCAAATGACCAAGACCAGCAGAACGGCAGGATGGAGGTCATCATGGAGCCCAAGACGGGCCCACCACCGATCTTGGCAAAGACCAACTTTAGGATAAGTGTACCATGTTCCCTTCAAATGGCCAAGTGTTGGCGCCTTCCCGCCATTATTTGGGAAGAGGCCCGTTCCCCTCTAAAAAGGACTAGCCACCCACATGATAAGGAGGTCGAGAGGTAAAGGTCATTTAATCAACCGAGAGAGAGAGAGAGAGAGGGCGATCAACCAAGTTCATCGCATACCAAGAACAGCCCTCCGAGACTGTTTCCCCTTTGTACCGCTTCATCACCCCAGGCAATCCACCACACCACACACTAGAGTAGGGTATTACACCACCACGGGGCTCAACCAGATAAACCTTGTGTCTCTTGTGTTGTTCATCGCTCCGGTTAGATCTCTTCCAAACCATCAACGATGAGCTGGTAGGGGAAAGAGTCCGACCCGGTTCAACCTCAAGGGTCCGGGAACCCGAACCGGCATTTGGGTAGGGTGCCCGGAATTTTCCTCCGCATGCCCACGCCACGCTCGGCGTCAAGCACCCAAAGAGAAAAACCGATCAGGCAGGGGCTCCCCACGCCGGGCCGCCGGCATTTAACCTTGTATTCGAAGCTCCCCGCAAGGCGGCGGGGCGGGCGACGCGCCGATGCCATGTTCTCATGTCCCGGGGAAGGGGGCCGGAGCCTCAGCCACACCGGGCCCAAAATGCCGCACACCCGACGGGGAGTAGGCGAATTTCACGGCCATGGTGGCCCGGAACGCACGGGCGGGCTTCGAGGGCGGCCGCGACCGGGTTTTGAGCGGACCAAAGCTCCCGGACGCCGCCCGGAGCACCTTCCCTTTTCCTGCACCCCCCAGGGGGAGGCGGGCCAGACGCCATAAACCTCGCGGCCGGGCTCCCCGACGCCAACCCGGAGCAACACCAAGAAGCCGACGGACCCTATCTCCGCCGCGAGGGCCCACGCCATGACCTTCGCCGGGCCATCGCGCCACCACTACAAGACCGCCGGCCGGGTGGACATGGGGCACTACAGGACCACGGGGCGCCCCCAAGCTTTGTGCCCCGATGATGGATCAAGAGGCGGACATGGAAGACCATTCGCCTTGGGCCGCCAGCCCTTTAGGGACCCCAAGAGGGCCTCAACGTCCCCCGGCAAAGCAACTATCCGTATCATTAATCCTCAGAGCAATTTATCAACTATGTGGCAGAGGTTAGGACGCCCCAAAGGTGGGACCCCAACCCGCAGCCTAATACCCCCGTGAGGAGGGCATCGGGGCTGCGGAGAGGGGCCAGATTCGGGTCCGGCCCGGGCGCTTGACGCAAGACGTTTCAAGAGGGGCCTTTGCCGGGAGGCGCCTTTAGGGCCTGCCCCTCCAGAACCCGTGGTCGGGGGAATCGGCCACCGTTACCCCATTGGCGCCGCCCTGGTCTCCGCCGCCCGGCGAGAGTGTGGGCAGGGGGCCCCATCCCCAATGGAAGGCAGGTGTTTGTCAAACCGCGGATCTCGGTAGGGGGAATCGCCTAGGCGGATGGTAACAGGAGACAAGGGAACGATGTTTTTACCGGTTCGGCCCTCTCGATGGAGGTAATACCTTACCCCGCTTGATTAATATTGATGATATGGGTAGTACAAGAGTAGATCTACCAAAGATCAGAGGCTAAACCCTAGAAGCTAGCCTATGGTTGATTGTTGTTCGCCCCACGGACTAAAACCTCCGTTTATATAGACACCGGATAGGTTAGGGTTACAAGTCGGCAATGGTAGGAGATCTACATATCCGATCCCAAGCTTGCCTTCCCCAAGGAAAGTCCCATCCCACACGGACGAGGTCTTCAATCTTGTATCTTCATAGTCCGGAGTCCGCCAACGGATAGTTCGCTATCCGGACACCCCCTAACCGGGACCCCTCAAGAGTCTTTAACCAGGCTTCAATGACGGAGTCCGCGATTGATTGTCTTCGATTGCAAGGCGGTTCTTCTCCAAATTCCATATACTTGTAATAGTGTCCGCTTCGATAAATGTTCGCCCTTGGCTTTCACGCCCAATAATGGCCATCTTCCACGTGTTTGAATGAATGCGAAAAGGCCAGGTATTTTTACACTACCCCTAGCCGCAAAATGAGCTTATAAAGGGGCGGGATCTAGATCTGAGTCACACCCCCTCCTTTTAAGCTTTCATCGAGCGCCCGACCAAAGCCCATTCCATCATGGACAATGACCGTTCTCCTTTTGGCCCCACCACCGAAATTGGGAGAGATGCTTAGTCCCGATAGCGAGCTAGTTATACTCCAAACCAAGGGATTTTTCCCCGCCTCATGGTTCCGGTTCGGGGACTGCCACCTACAAGGGCGGAAAGCAAGCGGAGAGTGTCCCCATCCTCTAAAGGAGAGCGGTTGCTTCATCTCTTATCTAGTAAGAGGACTGATTTCCAATCCATCCGCTTTCCCGGGCTCTTGGGTTCTAGCCTCCAGCACCACCACGCCGCCTCCATTTTGCACATTGGGCTTTGGCCCTTTGCAACTGTTTGGGTCGAGGCTCATTTCGGGGTGGAAGAGATTATTCTGCCTAGTACCCGCTTCCATGAGGGGTCAATATATCAATGGGCGGAGCCAGTATGGCGTCGCCGGACCGATACCTATCCGAACCCCCAAAAGGCGCCCCAAGACCGGCCTTCGAATGGTTTTAATGGAGAAGTCCCGCCGATCCTGTTCGGATCGGCCTTCCGAGTTAGAAGCCCCCGAAGGCCCAAGCTGGCCCGGCCCCGGAGGGAAAATGACCGATGTCCTCATTTGATGAGCCAATAAGGTTATCGGTTTATGCCGGATTGACCATGATTGAGTCATGGCAATTATTATGAGGGGGGTGGCCGCCCAATATAGGGGCCACCCCTGTGGGACTTCAACGGGAGGACGATGCCACCCGCCATGGCGCAAAGGGCCGGATCGGTCAGAACGGTGAAGATTTGTCGCCATGTATAAAAGGGGGGAGGAGGATTTCTCCCCAATCCATAAGGAGTTTTCTAATTCGCTGGTAAGCAAACATCTTTGTGGCCTGTCCGATCCATGTTCCCTGGTTAAATATCTCATTTCATGGTTTCGCAGAATGCCGGATCGGGGAGAAGAACAGCCCGGGCCACAACCCGAGGATCCAACGGTCCTCGATCCGACCAAGAGGATCCGGATATAAAGGTGGAGTTGATCGACGGGTGTTCTACCAACTTAGTATCGATAATGCTTTGCTGCCATTATGGCCGAACCTGAATACTTCCAGCCTCACAGTAATCGAGACCGAGGTCCCAAAGTCCTGATAATGACCCACCCATGCTTATTTTTATCACCGATACCAATGGTGTTTCAAGGGGTACCTTCAGGCAGGAAGCCGAGCCCACGGCGGCTGGCCAACAAAGGGCAGACGGCCCCGAGGCTAAAAAGGAGGCGGACGGATCGAAACTCCACCGGAACGGTATGGCGGTCACCATGTTCCTAGGATGGATTCTCGAAGGCGATTAACGCTGACGCCTTTTCGGAAAAAGGCCGCCGGACCGAGTCCGGAGGGTTGCCAATCGAACCTCCGCCGCCGCCCAAAGCCGGTCCGAAGGGAGGAGAACATGAGGCGACGCCGGATGCTCCTCCGACAGAGGATGCTACAGATTTTCCGCCACCAACTCGAGGTGGAGAGCGCCTGAATCCAAAGCGCCACGGACATTCTTCGTGAGGCATGTTTCTCCCAAGAGGCCTTGAATGCCTTCAATTCGGGAGATGCGCACTTCCTGCCGCCAAGATGGTCTAGCCAGCCACGGAGCAGATGTAAAGGACATACGGTAAGGAAATTTGACATTATATATGCAAGTAGCCCCGAGACTTAAAATAGTTAGAATAACTGATTTAAGGATCATTTGTTATGCAGATCTTACAAAAAGAATACCCGATCGTCCCAGAGCTTGAAGAGTGCAAGGCCCAACTTGAGGTCAGACTAGCCGCCAGGGGAGCCAAGAGACCCCTCCGTAATATACGCTTAAGATAAATAGTTTATGAAGTGCGGGGTTTGTAACCGACAAAAATATTGCAGATACGGACTAGATCCGGATAGCAGCAGTTTTACAGCTAAAGGTCAAGAGGCATGCTATAGGGTGCGGCAGAGAAAAATAACTCCAAGATGCCAACACCAAGCTGGGTGAGGAACTAAAGGATGTTCGTGCTCAGTTGTCCACTCGAAGGAGAATCAGCGGCTTCACGCGGCATTTTCAAGTAAGTGCTTGAGCGAACTTGAAAGAGTTCGGCGAGGAAGGCACTAACATAAACATGTATGTAGGTTTGCTCACAGGTCGCCCTGAGGAGGAGATGCCCAGTTCTTCGGTGATCTTCTTCCCGAATTGGCGCCAGCTGCACGAACGAAGTCCGCAGGTGATGAAAGGCATCAACCAGGCCTTGTGGCTATCCATGCCTCCCCTGCCGAAGGCATTGGGGAGTCAAGTGTAGCGTTTAAGGAGCACGGCGGCGCTTCCGATTATGGGTAGAAGATTTACATGCGCATCAAGGCGCCAGGAGGCCCGGGCCATGGTAAAGACGCTGTACACGGTCGTGACCCAAACCACATGGCCGTAGGTCGACTCAGGGGCCTCGCTGGGATGGAGATCCTCTCAGAAGTAGTGTATGGCCAAGTAGAATTGGCCGCCAAGTATTCTAAAGCAAGATTGTGAATTAGATAGCCTATTAGATGGCATTGAGGAGGAAATACAATGAGTCGAGTTGACTACGTAAAAATATGACATGAAAAATGTCTTCTAGCCGGATTGTAGATCGCTTGTCATAGCGGACCTTTTCGCTCGACCTCGTGACCCAATAGTTCGGAGTGTGTCCGAATACCGTCGTGGTTATATAAGAACCGGGTGCGTATGGAGACAAAGGCGCAGGGGTCATTATTGCTGTATCGACAAGTGCCCAACTAGTTATGTTATATTACATGGGTAGTAAGAAACATCTTCCAGGAGAATAGTTCCGCTAGCGGTTCCTTTCGCTGGATGCATGCCCCAAAGTGTATGTCAAAGCTGCTATGAAAGCGTAAAATCATCCGGGGCAGATGGGTAAATAGTTAAAAATCATCTTTCAGTTCACCGGATCGAATATTCCCTTAAGAACGCTTAGCTTTTGGCTTCACCCACTCGAGGTACACATCCGCTGACCCGGCAAGTAATAATCGCAGAGGTGCTCCTTTACCACCCAGCCGAACAATCGGGAACGAGGGGTAAGCACAGGAGCGTGCAAACCAACTTGGCCAAAACTTAAGTCATATCGATGGCTATAATGGTGAATAAAAGGTACGCGGAAGTTTACCATGTGTGTTGGGCATGAAGTCCGTGAGAAATAAGCCTCGTAAAGAAGCCCCTAGGTATAATGAGCGGACAACACGTCAAATATGCGAACAAAGCGCTAAACGAGCCTCTAGAGGCTGCAAAAAGAAGGAGGAGGAAGGAGAGAAATAAAAGACAAAATAATAAAAATGTGGACGGAGGAAGGAGATCAACTTGGAGTCCGCGCTTAGGGCGTAGAATCTTCAGAGACGGTCTGCGTTCCATGGGTTCGCTCGAGTCGGTTGTCCAACGCGTCTTCAGACGCAGTGCTCGCCGGGTCAGACCTGGTCGATGATGAAGGACCTTCCCATTTGGGCTTGAGTTTGTCCTTTTCTTGTCCGGGCAAAGCGAGAACTAGTTCACCAATGGGTAAGCTTTGGCCCGCATTTCCTCGCTTTGATATCTTCGAGCTCGCTGTTGATAAAATGCGGACGAGCTTTTCCACGCCGGCCCTCCTCCAATGCGCCCAACTGCCCCGCCGATCGAGCTCGGCTTCTCTCTTCTTTGCATGCGCACGGCGCAGCTGGTATTATGTATTATGTCGCAGGGCAAGACTGCTCTTCGCGCCATACACCATAAAGAATGGTGTGAATCCGGTAGTACGATTCGGCGTGGTCCGCAGCCTCAGCAGTACGGTCGTCAAGCCCTCAACCCAAAGGCGTGTTAGACTCCTTTAGGGACCACACTAGTTCCTGGGTTTAATGCCGCCATGATTAGACCATTTGCCTGCTCGACTTGGCCGCTGGTTTGAGGCTGATAGATCTGAGGCGTAATCGAGCTTGATGCCCATGTGTTTTGCATTCATAATTTGACCTCATCGGCCGTGAAGTTGGTTCCGCTATCATGATGATACCGTGGGGGACACCATGGTGCACTACCCCGTGATATGAAGTCTATCACCGGTCCGGATTCTACTGCTTTAACAGATTGGCCTCTATCCATTTGGTGAATTTATCCACCATGACCAATAGGTATTTTTGCTTGTGGGTTCCTCCCTTAAGGGGTCCAACCATATCAAGCCCCAGACCATGAACGGCCAGGTGATGGGTATAGTTTTGAGGGCGCAGGGTGGTACGTGGCTTTGGTTAGAAAAGCTGGCAACCGACGCATCGCTGGAGTAAATCCACGATTCGCCTCGGGCCGCCGGCCAATAAAATCTCCTGTACGGAAGGCCTTGCCTACAAGGGCCGGGTTATGCATGTAGCCCACCCATCCGGCATGAATTTTAGCCGTGAGATTTCGCCTTCCTTCTCGGAGATTCACCTTTGAAGGACTCCAGAGTGCTTTTCTTATAAAGCTCTCCTCATGGGCTTTGTAGGCTTTATATCGCTGCACTATGCAGCTAGCCTCATTTTGGTCTTTCGGGGAGTTCCCGCCTTGTTAGGTAGGTTAGGAATGGTTCCAATCCATGGGCGATAACCACCATTATTTCATGAGCGGAGGGTTGTTATCTCGGCGTAAGAGCCTCCGGTTGCAGTCGTAGTGTTCGCGTCAGCAGTGTGCGGTTGGTCCGGATTATTGCTGCAGCATTCCCTTCCATAGTACGGATGGCTTGAACAGCCGTTCCAAAAGATATTGGGTGGATCAACATCGCGCTTTTGCACCGATGCGTGCCAATATATCCGGCCGCCTGGTTGTTATCCCTGCTATATGATGAAATTCGAGCCCTTCGAACCATGCCGACATTTTTAGGACCGCATTGCGTATGTTGCCATTTTCAGATCTTTAGCATCAAAGTCTCCTTTATTTGTGATATTGCGAAGGTTTGAATCCTCACAGCACCTCTAAGCGCTGAATGCCCATGGAGATCGCCATCCGGAGGCCGTGCGTAAGGGCCTCGTATTCGCCGCGTTGTTGGAGTCCGATACATTATCCAAGGACGTGATGGACTGTGTCCCCTGCTGGGGACGCCGTGACGACGCCAGCCCCTAGGCCGCCAACATTTTGGAGCCGCAAAGTGCATGATCCAATTGAGTATGCGCCGTACTCTTTAGGGAGTTCGGCTTCAGTCCATTCGCCACGAAGTCGGCCAAACCTGCGACTTAATAGCTCGCCGTGGCTTATGTTATGTCGAATGGAAGGAGCTCTATGGCCCATTTAGCAATCCGCCCGTCGCGTCGCGGTTATTTATAATGTCGTTAAGAGGTACTTGGAGGCTACCGTATCGAACACTCTTGAAAGTAGTGTCGCAGCTCCGGATGCCATGAACACCGCTTGCTATCTTTTGATAGTGTGGGTACGGACTTGCTGGAGTTAGGACGGAACATAGTAAACCGGTTTTTGAAGAGGGAACCGTGTCCGCTCGTTTCGTTCGACAACGAGCACCGCACCGACAACTTGATGTGTTGCGGGATATATAATAGCATTGGTTCGCCCATTGGGCGCGCCAGACCGATTTGTTGCCAAAAGGCCTTTATTTCTTCGAAGTCCGCCAGGGCATCCGCCCACGTGTTCGGCCGGGAGGAGGCGGTAAAGGGTAACGCTTTTTCCCAAACGGGAAATAAAGCGTTTAGACCCCACGATCCCCCAATTTTGTATTTGTTTGAGGTCTTTGAATATCCAAGGACAGAGTCGATCTTGGCTGGGTTTGTTTAATTTCTACCGACAAATGAAGCCCAGAGCCCGGCGAACGCCAAGACGCATTTTCCGGATTGAGCTTGATGTCATATTAAGATTGTCGAATGTGAGCCTCAAGTCGTACTAGAGTTTCGACGGTTTGGTTTTGAGACCACGCCATCTACATATGCTTCCACGTTTTGCCGATCCGGTTTGCCGACATGTCCAATCGCGCGATATGTTGCGCCGGGCTTTTGAGCCCAAAGGGCATTGTGTTGAAGCGAACGGGCCGTATGGAGCGATAAATGCTGTTGAGTTGGTCTGGCTACGCCCATCTTTATTTCTATGGGTATGGTTTGCCTCCCGAGACCGTGGATTTGACATATCTTGTCCAAGATTTTGTTTGTTGATAGCCATCGCCTTCCATAAGGGTAGTTTTTTATTGTTACCATGAGCTTTGAACCTGGCTTGACGCCGCCTTTTTGGACCGCCCCTTTTAATCCGCGATGGTCCTTGTTGGCCGGGTTTCATTTCCATCCCCGACGGATGTACTTTGGGTCGCTGGTGCTGCATCTTGCCAGCTACCTCTCCCGCCAAAGCCGGGTCATGAGGCTTTTAAGCGGCCATTGTTCTTGGCTTTTTTGGCCGAGGGTTGTGGCGACCATTCTTATGTTGTGTTTGAAAGCTGCTGGCCGCCGGAAAGTCAACTATTTGGTTCTTTTTAGTAAGGAACCTATTCCATTTTCCGGCTGACTTCCGGTGTTGAGTTATGTGACTTAGATCGTCGATCCGAGGGCGGACATAGGTCCCCAAAATTTTCCCAAACGCATCCCCAGCCTTCCCACCCAATGGTATTTTGGGGAGGCTTTGCCAATGCCGAGCTGGCCCTTTGAGTTTAAGGGGTAAGTATTTTATGGCGTGAGATCATCTCTAGCCTGTGTATGTGGAGGATGTAACCCAACCACCCGGTCTTTGTTCCGCAGATGCCTCTATGTTTACGGGTTTGAATCCTGCGGAAATTCATGATCCAGACTCATTGGTGAAACATAGGGATGGCACCCATATTTGGGGTGTCGGATGTTTGGATTTTTGTGTTGCATTGCTTTGAAGAGCTTGCCCCATAGATGGACCTA
>JAHIAM010014489.1:0-18096 GCA_021605205.1 Aegilops longissima | reverse complement strand
TCCCGAGCTGCACTACTTTCCGTTCAAGAGGTAGTACTTCATCGAAGTTCTACTTTTCTCCCACTTACCCTTTTCGAGAGAAACTCTTTTTCCGAAAGGATCCGCTTCTGGCAACAAAGATCTTGCCTTCGGATCTAAGGTAGAAGGTATACCCAATGGTTTCTTTAGGGTATCCTATGAAGACGATTTTCCGATTTGGGTTCGAGCTTTTCGGGAAGTTTCGACATAAGCATCGATCCCCAAACTTTTAGAAACGAGCTTAGGTTTCTTTCCAAACCATAATTCATACGGTGTCGCCTCAACGGATTTAGACGGTCCCTATTTAAAGTGAATGTAGCTGTCTCTAGAGCGATCCCCAAAATGATAGCGGTAAATGGTAAGAGAACATCATAATCGCACCATATCCAATAGAGTGGACAACGCTCGACACACCATTAGCCGAGGTGTTCCAAAGGGCGTGAGTTGTGAAACGATTCCACATTTCCTTGGTGTACCAAATTCGGACTTAAATATTCTCCTCCACGATCCGATCGAAGAACTTTATTTTCGTCACGTTGATTCTCTACCTCATTCTGAAATTCCTTGAACTTTTCAAAGGTCTCAGATTTGTGTTTCATCAAGTAGACATACCCATATCTACTCAAGTCATCGAGAGTGAGAACATAACGATATCCTCCCGGAGCCTCAACGCCATTGGACCGCACACAGGTATGTATGATTTCCAATAAGTTGGTTGCTCGCCCATTGTTCCGAGAAGGAGTTTTCATTTTGCCCATGAGGCATGGTTCGATGTGTCAAATGATTCATAATCGAGAACTTAAAAGTCCATCCAATGGAGCTTTTCGCCGGACACCAATGTGACCAAGGCCAGACAAGTATGTGGGACTATCCTATCAACTTTACATCTTTTGGTATTCACACTATGAATATGTGTAAATTACGCTCGAGATTCATTAAGAATAAACCATCGACCGGAGCATGACCATAAAACATATCTCTCATATAAATAGAACAACCATTATTCTCGGATTTAAATGAGTAGCCATCTCGCAAAAGAATCCCGATACAATGTTCATGCTCAAACTTGGCACTAAATAACAATTATTGAGGTTTAAAACTAACCCGAGGTAAATGTAGAGGTAGCGGTCGCGCCATCACATCGACCTTTGAACCATTCCCCGACGCAAGATCGCCCCTCGCCCTTTCCCAGCTTATTCCGCAGCCCTGCCTGAGTTACAAATATGAGCAACGACCCGTATCAAATACCCGGAGTTACTACGATAATCGGTAAGGTACACATCAATTACATGTATATCAAATATACCTTTAGTGTTGCGGCCTTCGTCCGCTAAGTATTTGGGGCAGCCCCCAAAGGGTCTTTCCTTTGCAATAAAAAGCACTTGCCTCGTGCTTGGGTCCATTTTGACTTCTTCCCGCAACTTGCACGGGCGGGCAAACATCTTTGCCCCCTTCTTGAAGTTCTTCTTACCCTTTGCCCTTTTTGAACTTAGTGGTTTTATTAACCATCAACACTTGATGTTCTTTCTTGATTTCAACCTCTGACTTCAAGATTGAGAATACTTCGGAATGGTCTTCACCATCCCCCAAGTTTCATCACAAAGCTCTTGTAGCTTGGGGGAGCGATCAAGGATTCTGTCAATGACCGCCTCCGGGAGGTTAATGTCCGACAAAGTGCCAGAACCCAATTTTGAGTATGTTCACCACAATTTTTCCTCCATCTTACAACTATAGAACTTGTCGGAGACTTCATATTCTCGACCCGGCATGAGCTTGGAAAACCATTTTCAGCCTCAACATCTCATATGCTCCCGGTTGCTCAAAACGCTTTGGAGCCCCGGTTCTAAGTCAAAGCATGCCGCATCAACGAGGGAGTAATCATCAAGACGAACCGCCAAGCATTCATAATGTCTTGGTTCTCTCGATGGGTGATCACCAGCTGCTTCTAGGACATATTGTTTCTTGGCTGCTATGAGGATTCTCGTTTCCGGACCCATCCAATAGTTGCCGCCATCCTTTTCAGCTTGGTTTTCTAGGAACGCTTGAAGTTCATGGTGACATGAGCGCTGGCCATTTGATCTACAAGACATTTTGCAAAGATTTTAGACTAAGTTCATGATAATTAAGTTCATCTAATCAAATTATTTAATGAACTCCCACCAGATTTGACATCCCTCTAGTCATCTGTTTACATGATCCGAGTCGATTAGGCCGTGGTCCCATCATCACGGAGACGGACTAGTCATCGCCGTGAACATTCCATGTTGATCGATCTTCCATACGACTCATGTTCACCTTTCGGTTCTTGTGTTCCGGGAAATGTCCATTGCTAGGCTCCAAGTTAACCCTAAGTGTTTTGTGTGTAAAACCTTCTTACACCCGCTGTATGTGAAGGGATCTATCACACCCATCATCACGGGTGCTTAAACGAAACTTTAGCAAGGTACAGTTAGGGGAAACACTTTTGAAATTATTATAAGGGATCATCTTATTTACTACCGCGTTTAAGTAAACAAGATGCAAAAACATAATAAACATCACATGCAATTATATAAAGTAGTGACATGATATGGCCAATATCATATAGCCCTTTGATCTTCATTTTGGGTCCCATGAAGTTGTTCGCCAAATATTACTTACTACTATGGCTAACACGCTTAGCAATAAAGTAAAGTAATTTACATGGCGTTGAATCAATGACACGGGTCATACAAAAATTAAGACAACTCCTATGGTTCCTGCCGTTGTCATACTCATCGACATGCAAGTCGGATTCCTATTACAAGAACATGATCTCATACATCACAATATATCATTCATCATTCATCACAACTTCGCCATATCACATCACATGACAACCAAAAACAAGTTAGACGCCCCAATTGTTGTTGCATCTTTACGGTGGCTTGGGTTCTAGCAAGAACGCTTTTTACCTTACGATAACCACAACGTGATTTTGTCAACTTCTATTTACCCTTCATAAGGACCCTTTTCATCTAATCCGCCCAACTAAAGTAGGAGAGACAGACACCCCAGCCACCTTATGCAACTAGTGCATGTCACCTGGAACCTGTCTCACGAAGCGACGGTAAGGCCGGCCCCGCCATCCCACAATACCGCAAGCAAGAAAAGACTAGTAGGCAAGCAAGTTGACAAGATCTAGCCCACAACAAAATTGTGTTCTACTCAAAGAGAACTACGATAGACCTAGCTCATGATGCCACTTGGGGAACCTTGCAGAAAATTAAAAATTTTCCACGGTTTCACCAAGATCCATCTATGAGTTCATCTAAGCAACGAGTCATGGGAGAGATTGCATCTACATACCACTTGTAGATCGCGGCGGAAGCTGCTTAAAGAACGGGGATGATGGAGTCGCATCGCCTTGATCCAAATCACCGATGACCAAAGTAACGGACGGCACCTCCGCTGCTCAACACACAACGGAGCGGATGACGCCTCCTCCTTCTTGATCCAAGGGGGAAGGAGAGGGAAGGATTCCAAAGAGCAACCCGGGGTGGTTGGTGGAGAAGAAGATTCTAAGGCTTTCCCAAGCCTGGACCGAGGAGGAAGAGGGTGGGAGGGGAGGGGCCAAACTTCTGGGGGGCCCCTCCCCCTATATAGGCCCCTAGGGGCGCCCGCCCTGGAGATCCAATTCCCAAGGGGGGCGGCGGCCGGGAGGGAGGCCTCAAGGCAAGTGGGTTCCCCCCTAGGTTTCAACCCTAGGCTAGGGGGTTTAGGGGCACCAGCCCACTATGGGCTGGTTCCCTCCCCACTTCAGCCCATTTGGAAGGGTCCCCACCCGGTGGACCCTGGACCCTTTGGTCCCAAAGGTGACCCAAACTTTCCCCGGGGTCAAAACAACACTTTATATATAATTTTTACCTCCCGACCATTCCGAACCTCCTGACGCCCGGATCTCATCCGGACCAACAACATTCGATTGCATACCTATTTACAAACCCGCCACCGAACCTTTGTAGACCTTACGTTCGGGAGACAGACATGACCGAGACGGCCCAATAACCAACAAGGGATCCGATACCCATGTTGGTCCTACATGCTCCTTGATGATCTATCGGATGAACCACGATGTCGGGATTCAAACAACCCGATAACCCCTTTGTCAATCGGTATGTTACTTTCCCGAGATTCGATCGCCGGATCCCAATACCTCGCTCAATCTCCAAACCGCAAGTCACTTTACTCGACCGAATGCATGATCCCGTGACCGCACACTTGGTCACTTTGAGCTCATTATGATGATGCACACCGAGGGCCCAAAGGATACCCCGAACCGGAGTGACAAATCCGCCTCGATCCGGTCAACCCAATGTAACTTTGGAGAACCGAGTCCTTTATATCACCCAATTTTGCCAGGACGCTTTACACCCAAAGACCTTCAAGATCCGGAGTTACACGATCTCATGGTCTAAGGAAGAGATATTGACATTGGAAAAGCTCTAGCAAAACGAACTACACGATCTTGTGCTATGCTTAGGATTGTTTTCCATCACATCATTCTCCTAATGATGTGATCCCGTTATCAATGACATCCAATGTCCATAGTCGAAACCATGACTATCGCTGATCAACGAGCTAGTCAACTAGAGGCTCACTAGGGACATATTTGGTCTATGTATTCACAGGTATTAATTTTAATACAATTATAGCAAGAATAAAAGACAATTATCAAACAAGGAAAATAATAATAATCCTTTTATTATTGCCTCTAGGGCATATTTCCAACAGGGGCGCCTTAGGCCCCTCCAGGGCTGGTTCCTGCCCTTTGCGCCCATGAGGCCCTCCCGGAGGGGTGGCCCCCGGGGGGACCCCTGGTCTCCTCCGGGCCCTTAAAAACACCATATGCCCTCAAAACTTTCCGGTCCGATGACAACTTCCCCATATATAAATCTTCCCCATTCTAACTCCTCGTGACGCCCCGGATCTCATCCGGACTAACAAATTTGTAATCACATACAAGCCTTTAACCCTAAAGGCCACCAACCCTTATGTGTAGACCCTAAAGTTGGAGCAAATGACCAGACGATTTCCGGCCAAAATAACCAACAGCGGATCTGGATATCCATGTATGTTCCCACATACTTCATGATCCTACCGGATGAACCACAATGTCGAGGATTCAAGCAACCTTAATAATTCCCTTTGTCGACGGTTAAGGTTCCAGATTCACTTTTATCCCAATACCACGCTCAATCTCGTAACGGCAAGTCACTTTACCTCGAATGTATGATCCCGGACCAACTTTCACTTTGAGCTCATTATGATGATGCACTACCGAAAGGGGCCCAGGATACCTCTCTGTAAACGAGTGAAAATCCTGGGCCTCGACCGTCAACCCAAGTACACTTTGGAGATACCAGAAACCTTTATAGTCACCCAAAATTGCCGGACGCTTTGGTACACCCAAAGCACTCCTACGGATCCGGGAGTTGATCTCATGGTCTAAGGAAAAGATACTGACATTGGAAAAGCTCTACAAAACAATCACACGATCTTGTGCTATGCTTGGATTGTCTTGTCCATCACATCATTCTCCTAATGGTGTGATCCCGTTATCAACGACATCCAATGTCCATAGTCAGAAACCATGATATCTGCTGATCAACAGCTAGTCAACTAGAGGCTCACTAGGGACATGTTGTGGTCAAGTATTCACACGAACATTTTCCGGATAATACAATTATAGCATGAATAAGACAATTATCCAAAAACAAAAAATAATAATAATCCTTTTTATTATTGCCTCCTATTTAAAATTGCCTAGAGTCAATAATCTAGTTAACAGGATGAATCAACACCCATAGAGTTCCCGTGTTGACTGTTTTGCCATAAGAGGTTTAGTCAAGGATCCGTGACATTCAGATCCGTATGATTTTCAAATATCTATGTTCCATCTTGAACATTTTCACGGATGGAGTTGAACGACGCTGATGTGCCTTGGTCTTCTTGTGAAACCCGGCCCTTGGCAAGGGCAATAGTCCGGTTGTTCACAGAAGAGTTTGATCCCCCGACGCATTGGGTATGACTCCTAGGTCGGTGATGAACCTTCACCCAAATTGCTTCATGCCCGCCCCAGGCTGCCATTTCCGCTTCACATGTAGATCCCCCACAACGCTCGCTTGCCGCACCCAACCATCGCCCCAATTAACATATACCATCCGTTTGTGACGAGTTATCCAATCTTGTAAAGTTTAGGCCGACGAACCCTTTTTACTTTGAGCCTTTCCACCTCCATAAAAGAAACATGTCCTTGTTTTTCGTGTACTTCAGGATATTCTGACCTTGTCCAAAGTTTTGCCGGGATTACTTTGGTACCTTCCTACCAAACTTAGGCAAGGTTTACATCCGTCCTGACACAACATGGCATACATAATAGATCCTATTCGAGGAATAGGGATGACACTCTCTCTTTATCTTTTGTTTGGGCCATTGAGCCCTCAATTCACACCTTGCAAAAGCAAGAACCCTTTTGACTGATCCATTTTGAACTTCTTCAAAATCTTATCAAGGTATGTTTGTTGGACCTATGAGGCATCTCGATCTATCCCTATAGATCTTGATGCCTAATATGTAAGCAGTTCTCCAAGGTCCTTCATTGAAAACTTTTATTCAAGTAGGCCTTAATTGTCCAAGAGTTCTATATCATTTCCCATCAAAATTATGTCATCTACATAATATGAGAAATGCACGAGCTCCCACTCACTTTCTTGTAAACGCAGCTTCTCCATAAGTCTAAAAACCCAAAGCTTTGATCATCTCATCAAAGTAATGTTCCAACTCGAGATGCTTGCACCAGCCCATAAATGGATCCTGAGCTTGCATACCTTGTTAGCATTTTAGGGGTCACAAAACCTTCCCTGCATCATATAAGCCTTCCTTAAGATAGGAGGAATGCCGCTTTGACGCCATTTTCCATATCTCATAATCATAGTATGCCAATTTAACGATTCGAGGACTTAATTCGCACGGAGAGAAAGTTCTCGAGTCAACCTTTTGTAACCTTAGGAAAGTCGACTTTATAGATGGTAACATTACCATCCGTTCCCGCCTTCTTCTTAAAGATCCATTTGTTTTCTACGCCTATGGCAAGTCTCAAAGTCCATACTTTGTTTTAATACATGGATTTATCTCGATTGCATGGCTTCAAGCCATTTGTTGGAATATGGGCCCCCATCGCTTCTTCATAGTTCGGTTCACCGTTGTCAACAACATGATTTCTAGGAAGGGTTGCCATACCACTTAGTGTGGAACGGTCCTTGTGGACCAGGGTTCAAAGCAACTTGATCCGTACCTTTATCATCATTAATTTCTCCCGGTGTAGGCACCCAGAACATTTTCCCGGCTGCACCTTTCCGGTTCAAGAGGTAGTACTTCATCAGTTCTACTTTCCTCCCACTTACTCCTTTCAAGAGAAACTTTCCGAAAGGATCCGCTTGGCAACAAAGATCTTGCCTTCGTTTTAAGGTAAAGGTTACCAATGGTTTTAGGGTATCCTATGAAGACGATTTTCCGACTTGGGTTCGAGCTTTTCAGTTGAAGTTTTTCATAAGCATCGATCCCCAAACTTTTAGAAACGAAACTTAGGTTTCTTCCCAAACCATAATTCATAGGGTCGCCTCAACGGATTTAGATGCCCTATTTAAAGTGAATGTAGTTCTAGAGCGATCCCCAAAATGATAGCGTAAATCGTAAGAGACATAGATCGCACCATATCCAATAGAGTGCGAACGACGCTCAAACAAGCTACCGAGGTGTTCCAGGGCGGAGTTGTGAAACGATTCCACATTTTTAAGGGTACCAAATTCGGACTTAAATATTTCTCCACGATCGATCAAAGAACTTTATTTTTCTCACGTTGATTCTCTACCTCATTCTGAAATTTTGAACTTTTCAAAGGTCTGATTGTGTTTCATCAAGTAGACATACCCAATTTATCAAATAGGGAGAACATAATATCCTCCCGGAGCCTCAACGCCATTGGACCGCATAATCGGTATGTATGATTTCCAAAAGTTGGTTGTCGCCCATTGTTCCGAGAACGGAGTTTTCATTTTGCCCATAAGGCATGGTTCGATTGTCAAATGATTCATAATCGAGACCTAAAAGTCCATCGAATGGAGCTTCTTCATGCTTGACACCAATGTGACCAAGGAAAAGCACAAGTATGTGGGACTATCGTTATCAACTTTACATCTTTTGGTATTCACACTTTGAATATGTGAATATTACGCTGAGATTCAAAGAATAAACCATTGACCACGGAGCATTACCATAAAACATATCTCTATATAAATAGAACAACCATTATTCTCGGATTTAAATGAGTAGCCATCTCCAAAACGAGATCCCCATACAATGTTCATGCTCAAACTTGGCACTAAATAACAATTATTGAGGTTTAAACTAATCCCGAGGTAAATGTAGAGGTAGCGTTGGGGCATCACATCGATTTGAACACCCACGCCATCCACCTCGCCCCGGCCTGCTTATTCCGCACCCCGCCTGAGTTACAAATATGAGCAAGGCACCGTATCAAATACCGGAGTTACTACGGTAAGGGTAAGGTAACATCAATTACATGTATATCAAATATACCTTTAGTGTTGCCCCTTCTTGTCCGCTAATATTTGGGGCAGCCGCCCGGATCTTCCCTTGCAATAAAAGCACTGCCCTGCTTGGGTCCATTCTTTGACTTCTTCCCGAATTGTTAGGGCGCAAATCTTTGCCGCCCTTCTTGAAGTTTTCCCTTGCCCTTTTTGAACTTAGTGGTTTTATTGACCATCAACACTTGATGTTCTTTTTGATTTCAACCTAGATTAGATTGAGAATACTTCAGAATGGTCTTCACCCCTGATATTGTAGTTCATCACAAAGCTCTTGTAGCTTGGTGGGAGGTCAAGGATTCCAATGACCGCCTCCCGGAGGTTAATGTCATTGGAAAAGGTTGAACCTGAATTTTGAGTATGCTCACCGAGTAACTGTTTTCCTCCATCTTACAACTATAGAACTTGTCGGAGACTTCATATCTCTACCGGCATGAGCTTGGAAACCATTTTCAGCTCCTCAACATCTCATATGTCCGTGTTGCTCAAAACGCTTTTGGAGCCCCTTCCTAAGTGTAAAGCATGCCGACTAAACGAGGGAGTAATCATCAAGACGAGACTGCCAAGCATTCATAATGTCTTGGTTCTTCGATGGTGCTTCACCTAGCGGTGCTTCTAGGACATATTATTTCTTGGCGCTATGAGGATGATCTCGGTTCCACCCAATTCCAATAGTTGCTGCCATCGCTTTCACTTGGTTTTCTAGGAACGCTAGTTCATGGTGACATGAGCGTTGGCCATTTGATCTACAAGACATTTTGCAAAGATTTTAGACTAATGTTCATGATAATTAAGTTCATCTAATCAAATTATTTAATGAACTCCCACCAGATTTGACATCCTCTAGTCATCTAATGTTACATGATCCAGTCGACTAGGCCGTGTCCGATCACACGTGAGACGGACTAGTCATCGCCGGTGAACATCTCCATATTGATCGATCTTCCATACGACTCATGTTCGACCTTTCGTCTCTTGTGTTCCAGGCCATGTCTGCATGCTAGGCTCGCAAGTTAACCCTAAGTGTTTATGCATGTGTAAAACTGTCTTACACCCGCTGTATTGAACGAAGGATCTATCACACCATCATCACGGGTGCTTCAAACGACGAACTTTAGCAACGTGCTTAGGGGAACACTTTTGAAATTATTCTAAGGGATCATCTTATTTACTACCGCTCTCTAAGTAAACAAGATGCATAAACATAATAAACATCACATGCAATTATATAAAGTAGTGACATGATATGGCCAATATCATACAACTCCTTCGATCTCCATCTTCGGGCTCCATGATCATCTTCGTCACCGGCATGACACCATGATCTCCATCATCGTATTTCATGAAGTTGTCACCCAACGACTACTTCTACTTCTATGGCTAACGCTTAGCAATAAAGTAAAGTAATTTACATGGCTCTTTCAATGACACGCATGTCATACAAAAATAAAGACAACTCCTATTCGCCGTTGTCATACTCATCGACATGCAAGTCGTGATTCCTATTACAAGAACATGATCTCATACATCACAATATATCATTCATCATTCATCACAACTTCCGCCATATCACATCACATAACAATTGCTGCAAAAACAAGTTAGACGCCCTAATTGTTGTTGCATCTTTTACGCTGCAATTGGGTTCTAGCAAGAACGCTTTCACCTTAATAACCACAACGTGATTTTGTCAACTTCTATTTACCCTTCATAAGGACCCTTTGTTGGGGAACGAAGGAATTAAAATTTTCCTCACGTGTCACCAAGATCTATCTATGGAGAAACTAGCAACGAGGGAAGGAGAGTGCATCTACATACCCTTGTAGATCTAAGCGGAAGCGCTCATGAGAACGGGTTGAAGGAGTCGATGTCGTGATCCAAATCACGGAGATCCTAGTGCCGAACTGACGGCACCTCCGCTGCTCAACACACGACAGCCAAGGACGCCTCCCACGCCTTGATCCAGCAAGGAGAGAGGAGAGGTTGAGGAAGACTCCATCCAGCAGCAACACAACGGCATGGTGGTGATGGAGGAGCGTGGCATCCCGAGGCTTCGCCAAGCACCAAGGGAGAGGAGGAGGAGGAGAGGGGCTGCACCAAGAGGAGAAGTTCTCATTGTGTTGGGCAGCCCAAAACCTCAAGTTATATAGGGGGAAAGGGGCTGCGCCCACTTTAGGGTTTCCCACCCCAAGGGTGGCCAGCCCAGATGGGACTTGGGGCGGAGAGGGGAGGAGGCCTCCCAAGTCAAGTGGAGGCCCTCCCCTAGGGTTTCCTCCCATGCATGGGCCTTGGGGCGCCCCGGCCCATAAGGCTAGGCCCCTACAGCCCATGCTACTGTATTGGACGTGGTGGAACACCGACCTCCACCCTCCGAATCCTCCGGAACCTTCCGGAAGCCTTCTGACAATACCAAAAACCCGAACTTTTCCTAACCCAACAACACTTCCAATATAAATCTTTACCTCCGACCATTCCGAACTCCTCGTGACGTCCGGATCTCATCCGGACTCAACAACATTCGGTAACCACATACAAGCTTCCTTTATAACCCTAGCGCCACCGAACCTTATGTGTAGACCCACTCGGGAATCATGCGCACATGACCGAGACGTTCTCCGGTCAATAACCAACAGCGGATCTGGATACCCATGTTGGATCCCACATGTTCCACGATGATCTCATCGGATGAACCACGATGTCAAGGACTCAATCGATCCCGTATAATTCCCTTTGTCTAGCGGTATTTACTTGCCCGAGATTCGATCGCTCGATCCGATACCTTGTTCGATCTCGCATCGCAAGTCTTTTACTCATTCCGTAACACATCATCCCGTGATCAACCCCTTGGTCACATTGTGCACATTATGATGATGTCCTACCGAGTGGGCCAGATACCTCTCCGCTTACACGGAGTGACAAATCCCAGCCTCGATTCGTACAACCCAAAGACACTTTGAGATACCTGTAGTGCACCTTTATAGCCACCCAATTGCTGGACGCTTGGTACACCCAAAGCATTCCTACGGTATCCGGAGTTGCACAATCTCATGGTCTAAGGAAATGATACTTGACATTAGAAAAGCTTTAGCATAACGAACCATCTTTGTGCTAGGCTTAGATTGTCTTGTCCATCACATCATTCTCCTAATGATGTGATCCTTATCAATGACATCCAATGTCCATGGTCGGAAACCGTAACCATCTATTGATTAACGAGCTAGTCAACTAGAGGCTTACTAGGGACATGGTGTTGTCTATATACCCACACATGTATCTGAGTTCCTTTCAATACAATTATAGCATGGATAATAAACGATTATCATGAACAAGGAAATATAATAATAACTAATTTATTATTGCCTCTAGGGCATATTTCCAACAGCTCCCACTTGCACTAGAGTCAATAATCTAGTTCGATCGTCATGTGATTAACACTAAAGGTCACATCGCCATGTGACCAACACCCAAAGAGTTTACTAGTGTTCAGAAACTAGTTCACATCATCATGTGATTTAGACTCAATGAGTTCCAGGTTTGATCATGTTTTGCTTGTGAGAGAGGTTTTAGTCAACGGTCTCGAACCTTTCGATCCGTGGTGTGCTTTGCAACTTTCTAGGTCATATTGTAAATTGCTTCCACGCCCACTTGGAGCTATTCCAAATGGTTGCTCCACTATACGATCCGGTTGCTACTCGAGTCATTCGGATAGGTGTTTAAAGTTTGCATCGACGTAACCCTTTACCAACTCTTTATCACCTCCATAATCAGAAACATGTCCTTATTTACCCAAGGACAATTTTGATCCGCTATCCAATGATCCATTCCTCGGATCATTCTTGTACCCTTGACCGACTCATGGCAAGGCACACTTCGGGCGGTACACAAGATAGCATACTAGAGCCACGCTAAGGATAGGGACGACCTTCCCTTTCTCTCCTTTCCCGTGGTCGAGCTTTAAGTCTCAACTTCATACCTTACATCTCGGCAAGAACTTCTTTTGATCGATCCATCTTGAACACCTTCAAGATCATGTCAAGGTATATGCTCATTTGAAAGTACCATTAATGGTTTGATCTATCCCTATAGATCTTGATGCTCAATGTTCAAGTAGCTTAAACAGGTTTTCCATTGAAAACATCTTTCAAATAACCATGTATGCTTTCCAGAAATTCTACATCATTTCGATCATCAATATGTCAACAACATATACTCATCAAAATTCTATAGTGCTCCCACTCACTTCTTTGGAAATACAAGTTTCATAAACTTTGTATAAACCCAAAATCTTTGATCATCTCATCAAAGTGCACATTCCAACTCCGAGATGCTAGTTTCACCTAGAAGGATCGCTGGAGCTAGCATACCTTTAGCATCCTTAGGATCGACAAAATCTTTCCGATTGTATCAAATACAACCTTTCCTTAAAACCGGTAAGGAAACTCATTTTGACATCCATCCGCCAGATTTCATAAATGCAGCTTATGCTAACATGATTCCGACGGACTTTATGCATCGCTACGGATGAGAAAATCTCATCGTAGTCAACTCCTTGAACTTGTGAAAACTCTTCGCCACAGTCGAGCTTCATAGTCGGTGACATTACCCCACGCCCTCTTCTTAAAGATCCATTCATCTCAATGGCTTGCCGCCATCGGCAAGTCCACCAAAGTCCATGCTTTGTCCTCGATACATGGATCCTATCTCGGATTTCATGGCTTCTAACCATTTGTTAAATTTGGCCCACCATTGCTTCTCCATAGCTCGTGAGGTTCATTGTTGTCTAGCAATGACCTTCAAGACAGGATTGCATCACTCAAGTAGACGCATCCTTGTCACCCCACGAGGACGCCATGACTTGATCCAAACTTCATGATCACTATCATAAGCTTCTACTTCAATTGTGTAGGTGCCACGGGAACAACTTCCGGCTCTGCACACACTAGTTGAAGTGATGGTTCAATAACCTCATCAAGTCTCCACCATCCCCACTCAACTTCTCGAGACAACTTTTCCTCGAGAAAGGACCCGATTCAAGAAACAATCCCTATTGCTTCCGGATCTGAATTAGGAGGTATACCCAACTGTTTTGGGTGTCCTATGAAGATGCATTTGTCCGCTGGGTTCGAGCTTATCAACCGAAACTTTTCCACATAAGCCGAGCCCCAAACTTTAAGAAACGACAACTTAGGTTTCTCCAAACGGTGTCGCCTCAATGGAATTACGGGTGCCCATTAAAGTGAGTGCGTTGTCTCTAATGCCTAACCCATGAACGATAGTGGTAATTGATAAGAGATATCATGGTACGCACCATATCCAATAGAGTGCAACTATGATGTTCGGACACACCATCACACTATGGTGTTCCAAGTGGTATTAATTGGAAACAATTTGCACAATGTCTTAATTGTGCCAAAACTCGAACTCAGATATTCATATCTATGATCATATCATAGACATTCTATCCTCTTGTCACAAGATCTTAAACTTCACTCTGAAATTACTTGAACCATTCAATATTTCAGACTTGTGTTTCATCAAGTAAATACCCAAGATTCACTTAAATCATTCGTGAAGAGAACATAACGATATTCATCGCATGCCTCAAAGACTCATTGGACCGCACATCAAAATGTGTCACTTCAACAAGTTGCTATCTTGTTCCATCCTATCAAACCGAGGCTTTTCATCATCTTGCCCATGTGGTATGATTTGCATATCTCAAGTGATTCAAAATCAAGTGAGTCCAAACGATCCATCTGCATGGAGTTTCTTCATGCGATGCACCAATAGACATGGTTCACATGTCTCAAACCTTTCAAAATGAGTGAGTCCAAAGATCCATCAACATGGAGCTTCTTCATGCTTTTACACCAATATGACTTACATGGCAAGGACACAAGTAAGTGGTACTATCATTACTATCTTATATCTTTTGGCATGAAAATGTGTATCACTACGATCGAGATTCAATAAACCATTCCTTTTAGGTGCAATACCATTGAAGGTATTATTCAAATAAATGAGTAACCATTATTCTCCTTAAATGAATAACAGACAGTATAGACATAATCCAATCATGTTCATGCTCAACGAAACACCAAATGACAATTATTCAGGTTTAATACTAATCTTGATGGTGGAGGAGCGTGATGTTTGATCACATCAAACTTGGAAACACTTCCAACACATATCGTCACCACCTTTAGCTAGTCTCCGCTTATTCCGTAGCTTTTGTTTCGAGTTACTAACTCTTAGCAACCGAACCGGTATCTAATACCCGGTGCTACTAGGAGTACTAGTAAAGTACACATTAACATAATGTATATCCAATATACTTCTATCGACCTTGCCAGCCTTCTTATCTACCAAGTATCTAGGGTAATTCGCCCAAGGCTGTTCCTTATTACGAGCACTTAGTCTCGGTTTGGGTTCAACCTTGTTTCTTCAATCGAGCAGCAAATGATTTGCCGCTTCATGAAGTATCCCTTCTGCCCTTGCCCTTATTGAAACTAGTGGTTTCACCAACCATCAACAATTGATGCTCCTTCTTGATTTCTACTCGTGTCAAACATCACGAATACTTCAAGGATCAGCATATCTATCCTCGATATGTTATAGTTCATCACGCTCTAGCACTTGGTGGCAATGACTTTGGAGAAACATCACTATCTCCCCGAAGATCAACTCCCACTCGATTCAAGTGATTGTTGCACTGCACAATCTGAGCACAAGCTCATCGATTGAGCTTTCTCCTTAGTTTGCAGGCTAAGAAAATCGCTCGGAGGTCTCATACCTCTGACGGGCACGAGCCTGAAATCCCAATTTCAGCCCTCAAACATCTCATATGTTTCGCGACGCTTCAAAACGCCTTTGGTGCCTCAACTCTAAACCGCTTAACCGAACTATCACGTAGTTATCAAAACGTATGTCCGATGTTCGCAACATCCACAAACGACGCTAGTTCAGACACGAAGCGTGCATTAAGGACATAAGCTTTCTACAGTCCGCATAATCGCCATCACAACTTTCAACTATATTTTCTCTAGGAACATATCTAAACAAAGGAACTAAAGCGAGCCATTTACATAATTTGCAAAAGGTCTTTTGACTATGTTCAAGATAATTAAGTTCATCTTATGAACTCCCACTCGATAGACATCCCTTTGGTCATCTAAGTGATTACATGATCCGAGTCAACTAGGCCGTGTCCGATCATCACGTGAGACGGACTAGTCATCATCGGTGAACATCTTCATGTTGATCGTATCTACTATACGACTCATGCTCGACCTTTCGGTCTCGTGTTCCGAGGCCATGTCCATACATGCTAGGCTCGCAAGTTAACCCTAAGTGTTTCGGTGTAAATCTGTCTTACACCCGCTGTATGTGAACGTAAGAATCCATCACACCGATCATCACGTGGTGCTTAGAAGTGACGAACTTTAGCAACGGTGCACGCTAGGGGAGAACACTCTTGAAATTTTAATGAGGGATCATCTTATTACTACCGTCGTCTAAGCAAATAAGATGCATAAACATGATAAACATCACATGCAATCAAATAGTGACATGATATGGCCAATATCATTTTGCTCCTTTGATCTCCATCTTCGGGCTCCATGATCATCATCGCCACCGCATGACACCATGATCTCCATCATCATGATCTCCATCATCGTGTCTTCATGAAGTTGTCTCGCCAACTTATTACTTCTACTACTATGGATACCGTTAGCAATAAAGTAAAGTAATTACATGGCGTTGTTCAATGACACGCATGTCATACAATAAATAAAGACAACTCCTATGCCTCCTGCCGTTGTCATACTCATCGACATGCAAGTCGTGATTCCTTTTACAAGAACATGATCAATCTCATACATCACATATCATTCATCACATTCTTCTTGGTCATATCACATCACATAGCATACCCCGCAAAAACAAGTTAGATGTCCTCTAATTGTTGTTTGCATGTTTTACGTGGCTGCTATGGGTTTCTAGCAAGAATGTTTCTTACCCACGCAAAACCACAACGTGATATGCCATTGCTATTTACCCTTCATAAGGACCCTTTTCATCGAATCCGCCCGACTAAAGTGAGAGACGGCACCGCTAGCCACCTTATGCACCAAGTGCATGTCGGTGGAACCCGCCTCACGAAGAGTACGGTAAGGTCGGTCCGGCCGCTTCATCCCACAATACCGTCAAACAAGATTGGACTAGTAACGGAAGCATATTGAACAAAATCAACGCCCACAACTACTATGTGTTCTACCTTGCAAAGAATCTACCATAGACCTAGCTCATGATGCCACTGTGGGAACGAGGAAATTCAAAATTTTCCCACGTGTCACCAAGATCTATCTATGGAGAAACTAGCAACAGGAGAAGGAGAGTGCATCTACATACCCTTGTAGATCGCTAGCGGAAGCGCTCATGAGAACGGGGTTGAAGGAGTCGACTCGTCGGATCCAAATCACCGGAGATCCTAGTGCCGAACGGACGGCACCTCCGCTCAACACACGACAGCCCGTGACGCCTCCCACGCCTTGATCCAGCAAGGAGAGAGGAGAGGTTGAGGAAGACTCCATCCAGCAGCAACACAACGCCATGGTGGTGATGGAGGAGCGTGGCATCCCAGGGCCAAGCACCAAGGGAGAGGAGGAGGAGGAGAGGCAGGTGCACCAAGAGGAGAAGTTCTCATTGTGTTGGGCAGCCCAAAACCTCAAGTTATATAGGGAAGGGGCGCCCTTTAGGGTTTCCCACCAAGGTGCGCCCACCTAGATGGGACTTGGGGGGCCAGGGGGAGGAGGCCTCCAAGTCAAGTGGAGGCCCTCCCCTTAGGGTTTCCCCTTGCGGATGGGCCTTGGGGGCTGGTGCCCGGCCCATTAAGGCTAGGGCGCCCCTACAGCCCATGCTACTGTATTGGACGTGGTGGAACATTCCGACCTCCGACCCTCCGAATCCTCCGAACCCCGAAGCTTCCTAACAATACCGAAAAACCCAACTTTTTCCTAACCCAACAACAACTTTCCATATATAAATCTTTACCTCCGACCATTCCGAACTCCTCGTGACGCCCGGATCTCATCCGGACCCAACAACATTCGTAACCACATACAAGCTTCCTTTATAACCCTAGCGCCACCGAACCTTATTGTAGACCCTACGGGTTCGGGAATCATGCGATATGACCAGACGTTCTCCCTCAATAACCAACAGCGGATCTGGATACCCATGTTGGATCCCACATGTTCCACGATGATCTCATCGGATGAACCACGATGTCAAGGACTCAATCGATCCCGTATACAATTCCCTTTGTCTAGCGGTATTGTACTTGCCCGAGATTCGATCGCCGGATCCGATACCTTGTTCAATCTCCATCAAGTCTCTTTACTCGCCCGAACACATCATCCCGTGATCAACCCCTTGGTCACATTGTGCA
>JAHIAM010014482.1:0-11063 GCA_021605205.1 Aegilops longissima | reverse complement strand
TAGAAGTAACATGTTGAGATTCACATGATATTCAATTACAGATACTAAATTGTCCATAAACGGGGACACTCTACTAATCATGATTAGTTTATACACTTCAGAGGTTTGCGACTTTTCCCCACAAGACTCGACGCTTCCCGCTTGGTTCTCGTGACTACATGGTGTTTGAGAAACGGATGACCGAGACATAGTCTTTCGTAAGCGCTTAGCACCTTACATGTGGGTAGACCGTGACTAACCTACATCCCTACATCAGCTAGCCTACCCGTAAGAGTTCGTGACGACTTAGTCAACTACGCCGAGCCCTATAATTGGCTTGTGGCTGCACACGAAGTTTCCAGCTTGAATAATCTTATGATCCCTTAGAGCCCGGTGGCGGTCCAAGAAATACAGTAAGTCTCGATAGAAACCAGTGCCTCAATCCACCCATGTGTGTTTAGTTGCCACCTTAGATAAACCATTAATTAACAATCTCACATCCGTCATGGATATTCACTCACCCAATCCACGCCTACTAGCATAGCATGGCATAAACAAGCAAACGTAGAAGTAACTCCTGTTTCATAAGTAAACAGCAATAGGTACTACTCAATCTACTTCCCATCTCACAATTTAATTATCCTAATCATGCGTTTGAGGAATAGATCTAATGCATAAAACTGGGTATGAGAAAAGTATGATCAAAGTGTTACTTGCCTTTTGATGATCCGCGAGACCAGAGATTCAAGTAACAAGCGGCATCCGGTGATCTAACGCATAAAACAACAAGCATACAATAAGTACTCATCTAATGCACGGGAAATCTCGAATAAAGATCTAACCGTAAAGTTCAACTTAAGAACCCTGGCAAAAGAATCGAATCAAAATAAACTCCCGAAAGTCGTAAACTCGAGAGAGAATTTTTTAGCAATCTGAAATTAGGTCAAAATTTCACAGTAGCAAAACTCTGTGAAAGTAGGGTAGTTCGAACGGCGGTTTCGTTATTTAAACTCCGCTTTGAATCACCTGATTCTCGATAAACGAGAGAAATAAAACAGATTTGAAAATCGATTCGAATCAATCGTAAAAATAACGGACAATCCGATTAAAAGAAACGATTAACGGTTAAATATGACGCTCGTTAATGTAATCTAATCCAATCGAACGCTGTTTATTAAAACGAACGTTCTAAGAACGTCATAAATAAGAAAACCGAAAAAACAAACTAATCTAGGTTTTAAAAAACCGAACATCTTTTTTAAATAAAAACCGGATCGGTTTATTAGGAAAACTGATTCGAAGGCACTACCTCAGTATCTTCACGCTGGCTCGGCATGGGCTCCCTGAAGGGGTCCCATGGTTGGGAGGCGAGGGCGGCGGGTTCAAGTGAACGCGGGCGGCGGGCGGGTTCACAAGGGTTCGGGGAGGGTGGCGGCGGATCGAGAGGGAGAGGGGGGCGGCGGGTTAAAGGGAGGGCCGGTGGCTTGGGGGAGCAGGGATCGGGTCTGCCTGAAATGACCGAGGCGCGGGCACAGGGCACATGAGGGAGAGAGGGAGGCGGCGCTGGCCGGCCTCGCCGGTCATGGCCGGGCCTTGCCCAGTGTACATTTTTTTTTAAAAAATTTAAACCAAATGAATTAAAAAAATACCAAATGAACTCCAAATTAAATAAACAATTTTCCTGACTCCCTAAAATGAGTCTAACAAATGAACTTAAAAAAAAACTGCAAATTAAATTTTTAAATGCTATTTTGCCTAAGCAAAATAAATCTTCCAAAACCAAATTTGGTTTATTTATAATATCTTCATTTTTCCTAAATGTTGGGAAAGTCATATTATTCCCTCTCAAATATTTTTATAGGAAAACTTTATGAAGATAATTAATAAATCAAATGATCCTATTTTCAAAATTTGAGAAATCCCAAATATGAAAATAATGAAACTTCCAACTCTCTCCAGGGTCCTTGAGTTGCGTGAAATTTCTAGGATCGGAAAATGCGCAGAAAAATATGATATGCATGATGACTTAATGTATAACATTCCAAATTGAAAATTTGGGATGTTACAAACTCCTCTTAAGATGAATCTCTCGAGATCTGTTGGCTAGAAAATAGGTGTGGGTGGTCCTAAGCAAAACTTCCCTCTTCCCTGTGGCTTCCTCCTCACAGGTGGTGGCTCCACCGAACTTTGCAAAACTTGATAACCTTGCCGGTAACTCTCGCCGCATAATCGAGAATCTTAACCGTTTTTCCTCATAGGTCAAGTCATCCTTCAACTCAATTCTTCAGTGGCACCGTCTCTTAACGGTACTCCGCTATCTCGGGTGACATTTCTTCAACTAAGAAACATGGAATACATCATGAACTCCCGACAGTCCTCCCCGGCAATTCCAATTTATACTAACTCTCCCATGCTGCAAAATCTTATACGGTCCAACTAAACGGGTGCTAACTTTCCTTTCACTCCAAAACGCTTAACTCCTCAAGCGGGATACCGGAGATATGCTCGCCTCAATCTGCATACTCAATCGCTGGCGCTTTGAATCGGCATAGCTTCCGTTCGGACTGGCTACCTTGAGCCGTCTCCTCAATCAACTTAACTTTTTGTTCGCACTTAATCAAATCTGGTCCAAACAACCGTTTATCTCCGGGCCGTCTCCATGACAACGGTGTCCTCGCACCTTCTTCCATACAAAGCCTCGAAGGTGCCATCTTCGCTGGTTTGTAATCGTTATTGTAGGAAAATTCTGCCGGCAAATTATCTTCCCAACTAGATCCATAATCTAGTGCAAGCTCTCAAAGATGTCCTCCAAAATCTGATTGACTCTCTCATCCGTCCATCGGTCCGGGTGGAAAGTCAGATCAATTCAATCGGGTTCCAATGTTTCATGTAACCGTTCCAAAATTTCAAGTAAACCGGGTTCCTCTATCCGATACGATGCTCCCAACTCCGTAAGCACACAATTCGTCATGTATATCTTTGCCAACTTAGCACCGCTATAAGTAGTCTTGACCGAATGAAATGAGCTACCTTGGTCAAACGTCGACTATGACCCAAATCGAGTCATATCCTGATCGGTCTTTGGCAAACCTGTGATGAAATCCATGCCTAGTTTATCCCACTTCCATTCGGTATCTAACGGTTGTAAATAATCCCGGCCAAGCTTCGATGTTCTGCTTTTTCGACATAACCGAAAACTGCTACATAATTCGCGAATATCCTTCTTCATTCCGTCCACCGAAAATATTCTTCAAATCCAAATACATCTTGGTATTTCCGGGTGAATCGAATAGGTGAATCATGGGCTTCTTGTAAAATCAACTTCCGATCTGGTCATTGGGCACATAAACACGGCTTCAAACCATAGGGTATCGCGGCTCATCCTCACGAAATCCTTTAGCTTTTCCTTTGCTCATTTTCTCCTTTATAGAGGCAACTTCCTTATCCGCTTTTGGGCTTCTTCGATTTTGTCCATCGCACGATCAATCTCCAATGCTCTACATAGCCTCTCGAACTATTTCCAAACATAGCTCTCAAGGTCCTCGCAACTCATTGGGTATCCCTCCCATCATTAGGGTATTGACGGGTTTTACGGCTCAAGGCGTCCTACAACATTAGCCTTCCGGTGATAATGCAATCTCATATCATAACTTGATAAGTTCTAACCATCTCCTTTGTCTCGAGATTCAATTTCTTCGGTGAAGATGTACTTCAAACTCTTGTGATCCAGATACTTCACAATGATTTCCAATGAGAAATGTCTCCACGCCTTCAAGGCATGCACAACGGTTGTTAACTCCAAATCATGAGTGGTATAATTCAACTCATGGGGCTTAAGTTGTCGGAAGCATACTAAACAACTCTTCCTTCCTGCATAAGCACGGCTCCAAGTCCTCGACGTGAAGGCCGCAATACACCTCATAATCCTTAGTTTGACGCAATATCAAACCGTGAGGTAACCAATCTTTCTTCAACTCTTGAAAACTTGCCTCAAACCCTCACCATATGAATTTGTTTTCCTTCTTCAAAATTCTGTCATAGGCTTTGCAATTCTTGAGAAATTTCAATGAACCTTCGGTAGTATCGAGTCCAAGGAAACTCCGAATCTCTCCAACTGCGCTGGTGCTTCCCATTTGGTTACGGTCTCAACCTTTGTGGGGTCAATCGCTATCCCTTCTCACGGATATAACATGTCCGAGAAATCCAACTTCCTTAGCCAAAACTCACATTTGCTTAACTTGGCATACAACTCGTGTTCCTCGCCTCCAAAACCAATCGCAAATGTTCCTTGTGTTCCTCTTCATTCTTCGAAAATTAAATGTCATCAATGAACACCACGCATTTAACTTATCCAAAAACTCCATAAACACTTTGTTCATCGTGTTCATGAAATAGGTCATGCGTAGTCATCCAAATGTCATAACGGTATACTCATACAGTCCATATCTCGTGGTAAATGCTGTATATCTTGCCTCTAATCTTCAATCGATGGTACCTCGATCGCAAGTCGATCTTAGAAAACACTTTGCTCCTACAAGTTTATCAAACAGATCATTAATCATAGGTAGTGGGTACTTGTTCTTGATTGTTACTCATTCAATCCACGGTAATCAACAACCATTCTCAACGATCCATCCTTCTTCTCCACTAACAAACGGGTGATCCCAAGGTGAAGAACTTGGGCGAATAAAACCTTTATCCAATAGTTCCTTAATCAGCTTTTGATTTCCGCCAAACTTTATGGGCATCCCAGACGGCCGCTTCGATATCGGCTCGTTTCGCAACAGTACCGATCAAAACTCAATGTCTCTATCCGGCGGCCTCGCAACTCTTCCTAAATACATCGATAACTTTACCACCGGTACTTCTTCCCGCATTCACCTCGATAAGCAATTAACTGGTGCTCTCGCTCAGCCGTGATACATACTTAATCCTTTTCCTTCCTGTGGTGAGCAAAATTGACCTTGTGGTACAATCTATGTTTCTCCATACTTTGATAACCAATCCATTCCTAATATCACATCCAATCCTTGGGATTCCGTAACTATTAGGTCCGAGGGGAAAACATAGTGTCCATCCTTAATGGCAACGATCACACCATTTACTAGCCATGTACCGGCCCCGTGAGGTTACTAGCATGGGTGACCTAAGGGCTTGGGTTGGTAACTTGTACTTATCCACAAACTTGATATAAGGAATGCGATGCACCAAAGATCGAAAAGAACAACTGCAGAAATGACTTAACCAAAACTTACCGACATCAGATCGGGCTGATCTTCAACCTCCTCCACATCAATGTGGTTCACCCGTCCTTGAAAGGGTTTGGCTTCTTTCCAGCTTCCATTGCCATTTCCATTCGCCTTCGACAATCATTTGCATAGTGCCCATTTGCGGCACTTAAAACAAGTAATGTGACTCAGTCCTTTGGATGGTGTTGACGGTTGGTGCGATTCGTCTGCTGCTTCCTCCATTCCCTGCTCCCATTCTTGGTGCCATTATGGTTATGCAAATTACCTCCTCCATGTCAAACCATTCCTGATTTAGGGTATAACGAGGCTTCGCCGATCCAGAGTTATACTTCCCTTTGTCCATACTTCCGCTTATGGGTTCTCAATTTGTCAGCTTCCCTTCAATCATGAGAGCTCGGTCTACTAACTCCTGGTAGTTGTTGAAACTTGCTACCATCAACTGCATCAACTCATCATTCATCCTTCTAGAAACTTCTCGCTTAGTCGCATCCGTAGTAACGCTATCCGCATAACGCTAATTTATAAAGTCATCCACGCATCGCCAATGTCCTTCCTCCTTGGCGAGGGTTGCGAACTCACGCTTCTTCATGGCCATGGCCTCGCCAAACATGGGCAAAGGAAAGCTTGCAAACCGGTCCCATGTGACGTTGTTCACGGGTAAGTGGCTGTGAAATTCTCCCACCATGTCACAAGGGTCCTTCTGCCGATGTGCAAACTTCACTCTTTCACCATCTCGGCATCCCGCAGCGGGTCAGCCCTTCCTATCTTTATGGAGCCACCATCTGCTAAATCGGCTCGATGTATCGAATACACCGGTTCATTTAAGGAAACGAGTCGATGATCCGCAGTGGTGGTGGCGGTGGGTTGTTGTTGTTGTTGTTGTTGTTCGCATCAATGTTTGAATCAGGTATTCGCTGCCGATCAATTGGGTGATCTTCGCGGAAAACGAATCCGGGTCGGCCTCGAGGCATCTCGATGGGTTTAGAAAAGGAGAGAAATGTAGAATAGAATGAGGTCTAAGGGAATCACTACCCAAATGCACATGAAAACACACAAAATCACTCCATTCAATCAAACAAGGGCTTACAACGATCTAACTATCGCAAAAGTGCATGTACTATAATGTTTGCATGGAGGAAATACTACTAATATGTGGGGACTTCTACTAATTTGAACCGTGGAAGACTCCATGATGTCCGCTCCACTTCTGCTTTCAAAGTCGGGTTCACTTGGATCCAATCGTGTCGCCGATGTTAATGTAGTCGCTATGTTCACATACCGGTCTTCATTCCTGAGCGCCAACTTCTTCTTGAGTTCTTCGATCTCGCATTTAAGATCGTTATTGTGTCTTGCCGAGCTACGATCTCGCCCATGTAGTCCTTATGCGTAGTCTTTAGTTCTTCTTCCAGCCGATGATCCTTCCTTGGTTTTCTAAAAATGAGTCAACAAAATGAACTTTAAAAACGCAAACAGCTAAATTTTTAAATGCTCATTTTGCCTAAGCAAAATAAATCTTCCAAAACCAAATTTGGTTTATTTATAATATCTTCATTTTTCCTAAATGTTGGGAAAGTCATATTATTCCCTCTCAAAATATTTTTATAGGAAAACTTTATGAAGATAATTAAATAAATCAAATGATCCTATTTTCAAAATTTGAGAAATCCCAAATATGAAAATAATGAAACTTCCAACCTCTCCGAGGGTCCTTGAGTTGCGTGAAATTTCTAGGATCGGAAAATGCGAAAAATATGATATGCATGATGACCTAATGTATAACATTCCAAATTGAAAATTTGGGATGTTACAAACCTACCTCCTTAAGATGAATCTCGCCTCGAGATTCGGGTTGGCTAGAAAATAGGTGTGGGTGGTCCTACAAAACTTCCTCTTTCCTGTGGCTTCATCCTCAAGGTGGTGGCTCCACCGAACTTTGCAAAACTTGATAACCTTGCTCGGGTAACTCACGCGCATAATCGAGAATCTTAACCGTTTTTCCTCATAGGTCAAGTCATCCTTCAACTGAATTGCTTCCAGGCACGTGGTTCTTAACGGTACCTCTCGCTATCTCGGGTGACATTTCTTCAACGAGAAACATGGAATACATCATGAACTCCCGACAGTCCTCCCGCAATTCCAATTTATACGTTAACTCTCCCATGCGTGCAAAATCTTATATGGTCCAACTAAACGGGTGCTAACTTTCCTTTCACTCCAAAACGCTTAACCTCAAGCGGGATACTCGAGATATGCTCTGCTCAATCATACTCAATCGCTGGCGCTTTGAATCGCATAGCTCTTCCGTTCGGACTGGGCTACCTTGAGCCTGTCTCAATCAACTTAACTTTTTGTTCGACTTCTTAATCAAATCTGGTCCAAACAATCGACGATTCTCGGCCATTCCCATGACAACGGTGTCCTGCACCTTCTTCCATACAAAGCCTCGAAGGTGCCATCTTCAGCTGGTTTGGTAATCGTTATTGTAGGAAAATTCTGCATACGGCAAATTATCATCCCAACTAGATCCATAATCTAGTGCACAAGCTCTCAAAGATGTCCTCCAAAATCTGATTGACTTCTCACCGTCCATCGGTCTGTGGGTGGAAAGCGATCAATTCCAATCGGGTTCCCAATGTTTCATGTAACCGGTTCCAAAATTTCAAGTAAACCGGTTCCTCTATCCGATACGATGCTCCTCGAACTCCGTAAGCACACAATTCTGGTCATGTATATCTTTGCCAACTTAGCACTGCTATAGGTAGTCTTGATCGAATGAAATGAGCTACCTTGGTCAAACGGTCGACTATGACCCAAATCGAGTCATATCCCGACGGGTCTTTGGCAAACCTGTGATGAAATCCATGCCTAGTTTATCCCACTTCCATTCGGTATCGCAACGGTTGTAAATAACCGCGCTTCGATGTTCTCGCTTTACTTTCCGACATACGTCAGAAACTGCTACATACTCCGCAATATCCTTCTTCATTCCGTCCACCGTAAAATATTCTTCAAATCCAAATACATCTTGGTATTTCCGGTGAATCAATAGGGTGAATCATGGGCTTTTGTAAAATCAACTTCCGATCTCGGGTCATTGGGCACATAAACACGGTCTTCAAACCATAGGGTATCGTGCTCATCCTCACGAAATCCTTTAGCTTTTCCTTTGCTCATTTTCTCCTTTATAGAGGCAACTTCCTTATCCGCCTTTTGGGCTTCTCGATTTTGTCCATCGTTCGATCAATCTCCAATGTGCTACATAGCCTCTCGAACTATTTCCAAACATAGCTCTCAAGGTCCTCGCTAACTCATTGGGTATCCCTCCCATCATTAGGGTATTGACGGGTTTCACGGCTCAAGCCCGCTACAACATTAGCCTTTCCGGGTGATAATGCAATCTCATATCATAATCCTTGATAAGTTCTAACCATCTCCTTTGTCGAGATTCAATTCTTCAGGTGAAGATGTACTTCAAACTCTTGTGATCCAGATATACTTCACAATGATTTCCAATGAGAAAATGTCTCCACGCCTTCAAGGCATGCACAACGGTTGTAACTCCAAATCATGAGTGGCATAATTCAACTCATGGGGCTTAAGTTGTCGGAAGCATACGAAACAACTCTTCCTTCCTGCATAAGCATCGCTCCAAGTCCTCGACGGAAGGCCGCAATACACCTCATAATCCTTAGTTTGATCCGCAATATCAAACCGGTGAGGTAACCAATCTTTTCTTCAACTCTGAAAACTTGCCTCACAGTCCTCATCCATATGAATTTGTTTTCCTTCTTCAACAATTCTGTCATAGGCTTTGCAATTCTTGAGAAATTTCAATGAATCTTCGTAGTATCCTCGCAGTCCAAGGAAACTCCGAATCTCTCCAACTGTCGTTGGTGCTTCCCATTTGGTTACGGTCTCAACCTTTGTGGGGTCAATCGCTATCCCTTCTCCGGATATAACATGTCCGAGAAATCCAACTTCCTTTAGCCAAAACTCACATTTGCTGAACTTGGCATACAACCTGGTGTTCCTCGCTCCAAAACCAATCGCAAATGTTCCTTGTGTTCCTCTTCATTCTTCGAGAAAATAAAATGTCATCAATGAACACCACGATTTAACTTATCCAAAAACTCCATAAACACTTTGTTCATCGTGTTCATGAAATAGGGTCAAGCGTTAGTCATCCAAATGACATAACGGTATACTCATACAGTCCATATCTCGTGGTAAATGCTGTCTTGGGTATATCTTGCTCCTAATCTTCAATCGATGGTACCTCGATCGCAAGTCGATCTTAGAAAACACTTTGCTCCTTGCAAGTTTATCAAACGATCATTTATCATAGGTAGTGGGTACTTGTTCTTGATTGTTACTTCATTCAATCCACGGTAATCAACAACCATTCTCAACGATCCATCCTTCTTCTCCACTAACAAAACGGGTGATCCCCAAGGTGAAGAACTTGGGCTAATAAAACCTTTATCCAATAGTTCCTTAATCTGCTTCTTGATTTCCGCCAAATCCTTTAGGGCATCCTCGACGGTCGCTCGATATCGGGCCTGTTCCTCGCAACACTCGATCAAAACTCAATGTCTCTATCCGGGCATTCCCGCAACTCTTCCGAAATACATCAGATAATCCTTTACCATCGGTACTTCTTCCCGCACTACCCCGATAAGCAATTAACTTGTGCTCTCCTCGCCGTGCCGTGATACATACTTAATCCTTCTTCCTTCCGTGTGGTGAGCAAAATTGACCTTGTGGTACAATCTATGTTTCCTCCATACTTTGATAACCAATCCATTCCTAATATCACATCCAATCCTTGGGATTCCGTAACTATTAGGTCCGAGGGGAAAACATAGTGTCCATCCTTAATGGCACGATCACACCATTTACTAGCCATGTACTCGCTCCGGTGAGGTTACTAGCATGGGTGACCTAAGGGCTTGGGTTGGTAACTTGTACTTATCCACAAATCCCTTGATATGTATGAATGCGATGCACCAAGATCAAAAAGAACAACTGCAGAAATGACTTAACCAAAAACTTACCGACATCGATCGGCTGATCTTCAACCTCCTCCACATCAATGTGGTTCACCGTCCCTCGCTGAAAGGGTTTGGCTTCTTTCCGAGCTTCCATTGCCATTTCCATTCGCCTTCTCGACAATCATTTGCATAGTGCCCAGCCTTGCGGCACTTAAAGCAAGTAATGTGACTCGTGTCTACTTTGGATGGTGTTGACGGGTTGGTGCGATTCGTCTGCTGCTTCCTCCATTCCCTGCTCCCATTCTTGGTGCCATTATGGTTATGCAAATTACCTCCTCCATGGGTATGCTAAACTGAATTCTGATTTAGGGTATAACGAGGCTTCAGGCCGATCCAGAGTTATACTTCCCTTGTCCATACTTCCGCTATGGTTCTCAATTTGTCGCTGCTTCCTTCAATCATGAGAGCTCGGTCTACTAACTCCGGTAGTTGTTGAAACTTGCTACCATCAACGGCATGTGAACTCATCATTCAGTCCTTCTAGAAACTTCTCCCGCTTAGCTGCATCGAGTAACGCTATCCGGGGCATAACGGTAATTTGCTAAAGTCATCCACGATCGCCAACAGTCCTTCCTCCTGGCGAGGTTGCAAACTCACGCTTCTTCATGGCCATGGCTCCGCCAAACATGGGCAAGGCGAAAGCTTGTCAAACTGGTCCCATGTGATGTTGTTCACGGGTAAGTGGTTGAAATTCTCCCACCATGTCAGCCGGGTCCTTCAAGCCGATGTGCTGCAAACTTCACTCTTTCACCATCCTGCATCCCAGGGTCACCCCTTCCTATCT
>JAHIAM010014479.1:0-12324 GCA_021605205.1 Aegilops longissima | reverse complement strand
TGGCTTTTCCTACTTGCAATTATTATGAGAAGGAACTATATCTCACCTCTCCATGTTTCCAAAAATAAAATTGCAAGAAACTGTTTATACTATGCATTGGCCTTTACTATGTGTATGAATTGTTCTTTTATGAATGCCGATGCATAGGAAGAGAGTTAGACTTCATCATTACATGATAATGTTACTTTGTGCTCACTACTAAATTACAAATCATTGCTAATTAAAATTGGCTTTGATATACCTTGGGATCCGTGGATTCACTACTTGAGCACTATATGCCTAGCTTAATGGCTTTAAAGAAAGCGCTGCAGGAGACAACCCGAAGTTTTAGAGAGTCATTTATTTCTGTTGAGTGCTTTCATAGTTTAAAACAACAAAAATAAAGAGGGGAACCCAAAACTTTTTCAAAAGGAAAGCGAAAGTGAGAAAGACAAGCATTGTTGAAGTGGGAGAGCTCCTTGAACTTTGTTCATGCTCAGGCAACTTTGTGAATCTTGATTACAAAACTTTTCAACAAATATAATTATCCCTTGTACAATTCCATTGTATTATAAAAATAATGTGCCAAGGTTTGCCTTTAGGATGTTTACAATGCTTGTTGGTTTGTGCGGTGCAGGACAGAAACTTTGGCTGTAGTGCGCGAATTTTAATTTTTACTGGAACGTCAAATGGTTATGATTCTTTTTGCACTGTATTTCTGTACAAATTTTTTATTTTTCCTAATTTTTGCAGAATTTTTCAAGTACCAGAAGTATGGTGGATGTTCAGATTGCTACAGACTGTTCTGTTTTAGACAGATTCTGTTTTTGATGCATAGTTTGCTTGTTTTGATGAAACTATCAATTTATATCAGTGGATTAAGCCATGAAAAAGTTATATTACAGTAGACACAATGCAAAAACTAAATATGAATTGGTTTGCAAAAGTACTTAGAGTAGTGATTTGCTTTATTATACTAACGGATCTTACCGAAGTTTTCTGTTGAAGTTTTGTGGATGAAGTGTTCGATGATTGAGAAGGTTTCATGTGAGAAGAAGGAAGAGAGGCAAGAGTCAGCTTGGGGATGCTCGAGGCACCCCAAGTAAATATTCAAGGAGACTAGCTCTAAGCTTGGGGATGCTGGGAGGCATCCCTCTTTCTTCAACAAGTATCGTATGTTTTCGGATTCGTTTCATTCATGTGATATGCAAATCTTGGAGCGCTTTTGCATTTAGTTTTCATTTTTCTTTTTGCACCATGCTGGTATGAGATGGTCCTTGGTTGATTTATAGAATGCTCTATGCACTTCACTTATATCTTTTGAGTATGGCTTTATAGAATGCTTCATGTGCTTCACTTATATCATTTGAAGTTGGATTGCCTGCTTTCTTTACATAGACAACCGCCATTTGTAGAATGCTCTTTTGCTTCACTTATATTTGTTAGAGCACGGGCATATCTTTTGTAGAAAGAATTAAACTCTCTGCTTCACTTATATCTATTTAGAGAGATGACAGAACTGGTCATTCACATGGTTAGTCATAAAATCCTACATAAACTTGTAGATCGCTGAATATGATATGTTTGATTCCTTGCAATAGTTTTGCAATATAAAGATGGTGATATTAGAGTCATGCTAGTTGAGTGATTGTGAAATTGAGAAATACTTGTGTTGAGGTTTGCAAGTCCCGTAGCATGCACGTATGGTGAACCGTTATGTAACGTAAGTCGGAGCATGAGGTGTTTATTGATTGCCTTCCTTATGAGTGGCGGTCGGGACGAGCGATGGTCTTTTCCTACCAATCTATCCCCTAGGAGCATGCGCAGTAGTACTTTGTTTCGATGACTAATAGATTTTTGCAATAAGTATGTGAGTTCTTTATGACTAATGTTGAGTCCATGGATTATACGCACTCTCACCCTTCCATCATTGCTAGCCCTTCTGCACTGCATTGCCCTTTCTCACCTCGAGAGTTGGTGCAAACTTCACGTGCATCCAAACCCCGTGATATGATACGCCTCACACATAAGCCTCATTATATCTTCCTCAAAACAGCCACCATACCTACCTATCATGGCATTTCCATAGCCATTCCGAGATATATTGCCATGCAACTTCCATCATCATCATATACATGACTTGAGCATTTATTGTCATATTGCTTTGCATGATCGTAAGATAGCTAGCATGATGTTTTCATGGCTTGTCCATTTTTGATGTCATTGCTATGCTAGATCATTGCACATCCTGCACATCACGGAGGCATTCATATAGAGTCATATCTTTGTTCTAGTATCGAGTTGTAATATTGAGTTGTAAGTAAATAAAAGTGTGATGATCATCATTATTAGAACATTGCCCAGGAGGAAAGGATGATGAGACTATGATTCCCCACAAGTCGGGATGAGACTCGACGAAAAAAAAATAAAAAAAATAAAAAAATAAAAAAAGAGAGAAAGGCCAAAAAGGAAAAGGCCCAAAAAAAAGAAAAATGAGAGAAAAGAGAGAAGGGCAATGTTACTATCCTTTCACCACACTTGTGCTTCAAAGTAGCACCATGTTCTTCATATAGAGAGTCTCTTGAGTTATCACTTTCATATACTAGTGGGAATTTTCATTATAGAACTTGGCTTGTATATTCCAACGATGGGCTTCCTCAAATGCCCTAGGTCTTCATGAGCAAGCAAGTTGGATGCACACCCACTTAGTTTCATTTGAGCTTTATATACTTATAGCTCTGGCATCCGTTGCATGGCAATCCCTACCCCACATTGAATCATTAATGGGCACTATAGCCCGTTAGCCTAGTTGATGTGAGACTTTTCCTTTTTGTCTTCTCCCATAACCCCCATCATATTTCTATTCCACCTATATATTTCCATGGCTCACGCCATGTATTGCGTGAAAGTTGAAAAGGTTTGAGAACGTAAAAGTATGAAACAATTGCTTGGCTTGTCATCGGGTTGTGCATGATGGAATATTTTGTGTGGTGAAGATGGAGCATAGCCGACTATATGTTTTGTAGGATGACTTTCTTTGGCTATGTTATTTCAATAAGACATAATTGCTTGGTTGGTATGCTTGAAGTATTATTGTTTTTATGTCAAAGGATAGATTATTGCTTTGAATCACTCGTTCTTAATATTCATGCCATGATTAGACATTGATCAAGATTATGCTAGGTACATTCCACATCAAAATTATCTTTTTTATCATTTACCTACTGAGGACGCAGGAATTAAGTTGGGGATGCGATACGCCCCAGATCTATAATTTTTGATTGTTCCATGCCAATATTCTAAACTTCATATACTTTTGGAACTTTTATACATTTTGGGACTAACATATTGATCCAAAGGCCAAGGCCGCCTCGCTGTTGCATGTTTTTGGTTTCATATCCATATCAAACGGAGTCCAAACGGGATAAAACGGAAGCTTATTTTTGGAAAATATGGAAAATTTGGAAGGAAAATCAAGCGAATGCTCGAGGTTTACGGGGGGGCGCCTCTTCCCTCGTGAGCCCACCAAAGGCTTTGATGCTCTTTTTTGCCGCAAGAAAGCTAATATTCAGAAAAAATCACCGGTTTCACCAATCGAGTTACGGATTCCATATATCCAAAACGGTGAAACAGAGCCGAATGAACCGAAACAGAGAGAACAGAGAAAGATCCAATCTCGGAGGGGCTCCGCCCTCCCGCCATGGGAGCCAAGGACAGGGGAAACCTTTCCCATCTAGGAGGAGGTCAAGGAAGAAGAAGAAAAGGGGCCCTCTCCTTTTTCCCGGGGCGAACGGCCCTGGCCATCATCATCATCACCCATTTCACCAACACCTCCCCATCTTCACCAACATCTCCATCACCTTCCCCTTTCTAAGCGGTCCACTCTCCCCAACCCGCTACCTCTACTTGAACATGGTGCTTTATGCTTCATATTATTATCCAATGATGTGTTGCCATCCTATGATGTCCGAGTAGATTTTCGTTGTCCATCGGTGGTTGATGAATTGCTATGATTGATTTAATTTGCTTGTGGTTATGTTGCTGTCCTTTGGTGCCCATCATATGAGCGCCGGGGATCACACCATAGGTTAGTTGTATGTTGATAGGACTATGTATTGGAGGGCAAGAGGAAAGCTTCAACCTAGCATAGAAATTGATGCATACGGAATTGAAGGGGACCAATATATCTTAATTGTAACATGATAATTTAAGCACAAGAATCCCTACTAATGATGCCACGCATGTTCTTGATTAAACTACGTTGATTCAACCCTTCAAATCAAATTAAAACATAGGCAAACAATAAAAGTTTTAAAAAATTAAAACTAAAATTTCGGGGTTGTCTAATATTACAAAGTTAATTATGGGGGTACACATTTTATAAAGTGTCTAGATGATTAAATAAACAAAAAAAAAAAAAAAGAAAGAAATAAGAAAGATAAAGAAAACAAAAAAGGGAGAGCGGAGAAACCCCTCGGCCAACGGGCTGGCCCACCGCGGCCAGCCCAATGGCCACCCCCGGCCCACCGCCACTCCCTCCATATCCCCGAAACCCTAATCCCCCACGACACCACTCTCCCACTCCCCCCACTGCCCCTCCCGATCCAGACGAACCGACCAAACCACCTCCTTCTTCCCGGCGCCCCGCCTGGCCACCAGACGCCACGGCCCCGCCGGATCGACCCCCACCGTGCCACCTGACCCACGGCTCCAACGCACTGGATGCTTCCCTTCCCCCGACCCCTTGCCCTCCCCGACCCCACCGAAATTTGCCTGCCCCGCTCATCAATGAGTCCCTTCCCGACGTTCCCTATCCCAAGGGCACCTGTCCCCTCCCCGCCTTTTCCGTGCCCCCCCGGTTCACCCTTCGCTCTGTGACGCCTTCGCCTCCGTTGGACGACCCACGCTGGCCCACACCCCGGAGCTCACCCGCGGCCTCGGACGGCCTGCCTCGCGACGCCTGCCTCCTGTCGACGCCTGGCGTTGGCTGGGCCGGGGTTGCCGTCCGATTCCCCTGGGCCCCGACGATCAGGTTCTTAGCCCCGCCACCGCCAGAGGCGGGACCGCCTGCCAGCCTGCCGAGGCCACGGCCGACCATCCATCACGCCGAGATCGGGCGCCACGGGTCCCCGAGCAGGCCAACGGGCGCTGGCCCGACGCCAAGACGCCGCAGGCCCCGGGTTATGACAGGGCCCCCCCATAACGCTTTTATTAAAATTAAAATTAATTAATATAAATAAAATGAATAAAATTAATTAATTAATCAATTAATTAATTAAATAATTAATTTAATTAACTCGAATTAATCTAATGGCTATTTAACTTAATTAAACTTAATTAACAAACCACCCATTTAACGGGACCCACTTTCGTACCTAGTCAACCCTTTGATCGTGACGCAAAGATGACCTCATGCCGACGCATAATTCCATTTTTCAATTAAATTTAATTAATTAAATTCAAATTAATAAAATCTAAAAATCATATCTTTTAACCAATCGGATTAAAATATTTTCAACATGAAAGTTGCTAACGACGAGACGAATCCGGATAAATTTCGCTCGTCCGCCACACACCCCTAACCATCGAACCTGCAATTTCCTCCCCTTCCCGGGATAAACACCGGAATATTTCCGAGCTTAACCAAATCACCCTCATACCACGTTAGGGCACCCTAGCATCGCCATTTGACATGTCATGCATCGATATGCATCTGTTTACTTGGTATTCATTGTTTCTTCCCTCTTTCTCCTAGAACGAACCGACGCCCGGCCTGACACGGTGTTGAACCTCTCTTGCGGAGCAACCGCAAGCCCCCTTGATCACCAGATATCGCTTACTTTCTTATACCGCTTGCATTAGAGTAGTGTAGCGTTACGCTTTCAGATACTCCTATAATGCTGCATAGCCGCCTTTTTGTTGTTACCTTTACCAATCCTATATGCTTAGTATAGGATGCTAGTATTTCATCTGGCCCTACATTCTTGTCCGTCCATAATCGGGCCGTGATCACCGGGAGGTGATCACGGCTTATACATTGATACATGTGGAGACTAAAGACGGTCCGGGGTGGAGCACCCCGGAGTGGATCGTTGAGGCGGAGCGGGGCGGTTGAGACCGCTTTAGGAGGGTGGCCTGTTCGGGCGCTCCGGGTTACTTAACACCTTTAACGAGGTCTTGGTATTTGATATGAGTTGGCTACGAGCTTATACGCACTAACCATCACGGGAGTAGTTATGGGTTCCCGCGCCGGGTATCCCAAGCACTTGACGCCCCGAGGACGGCGGCCAACCGAACGCCACTAGGCTAGGTTCCCGCCCCACCAACGCCGGGGTGTGCTCAGGCGGGGCCTGCACTTCTGCCCTTAGGTTTGACCGGGTTGGCCTCTCGTTAGGTGGGCGCACGTGTTGATCTTCCGGCCCGGCATGACCCAAAGTGTGTCCCGACAAATGGGACTGCTGGGGTAAATGGTGCACCCGCAGGGAAGTTAATCTATTCGATAGCCGTGATTTCTAACAGGACGACTTGGAGTTGTACCTTGAGCTTATGACAACTAGAACCGGATACTTGATAAAACACACCCTTCCAAGTGCCGATACAACCGTGGTCGCCTCTCGTGGATAAGGAGGGGATTGCGGGTAGGATTACGCTATGTGATGTTACTTGAGGACTTCAGATTGTCCCTCCTACCGGCAAGACAGGTTACCGGGTTTAGTCTTGACTAGCTATCCCCTCTTATTCGCATTCGCGCTCCCACCGATATGGCCCTTACACATATTCCATGCATATGTAGTGTAGCTCCTTGCTTGAGTACTTTGGATGAGTACTCACGGTTGCCTTGTTCCCCTTTTCCCCTACCTCTACTCGATTGCGCAACTGACGATGGAGCCCAGAGCAAACGCCACCCGATGAACTACTACTGGAGGTGCACTACTACGCAGCAGCCCCCGCCAACCGGGAGTAGCTTAGGAGGATCCCCAGGAGGCCGCCCCTCTTTCGATCCGATCCCGTTTGTGCTAGCCATCTTATGGCAACCTGTTTAACTTATGTCTATACAGATATTGTTGCTTCCCACTCCTATGATCGAGCACTTGTATTCGAGCCCCGAGGCCCCTGGCTTGTATTATGATGCTTGTATGACTTATTTTATTTGTAGAGTTTGGTTGTGATATCTTCCGTGAGTCCTCGATCTTGATCCAACATTTGCGCATGATTGGTGTACGATTAAATCGGGGCCCAAGTTGGTATCGAGCAGCCAAGAACCCCTTCCCACTCCTGTCAAGTGGTCAGACATTGCAAAACTTTACTAACTTGGTGTGTGCTTACGGGCCCACGCCGCCATCGGGTGGTACTAGGATCTTTTACCCTCGACCTTTACCCGGGACTCAACCTCTTCTACTCGGGTTAAACGATTTTACTAACTAACACTAGGATCCCGTGACCACATTCACCCCAAAGTTGGATAAAGCCATAGTTGTTTCTTGAATTGTATTTGCAATTTCCACCCGTCATTTGACCCTTTGAAACGCTTTGTTTTCGATGGAACCCACGAGGCAGGTGGGCGCCACACGACGGCCATTGGTGCTCGGGATCCCGCAAAGCAGAGATGATGACCTATCCGGGTTATCCCGCACCGAGTACACCGCCTATGAGGAGTACCATGACTATAACCAGAGACCCGCCATCGTCCAATTGCACTCGGGAGTATGACTCCACTCGCGGTGCCACCGCACATGGTGTTGGGGTGACTATCGATATGGCAGTCCACGATGCGCTTTGGCCCGAACATCTTCGGCGAGTATCGGAGTTGGACACCTCCCTTCGTGCACATTGCTATCGGGTCGATGTTGGTGAGGAGGCTACACCGCGCCATCCACGTCACTAGAGAGCCCTTCTACCATCGAACTTTGTTCCATGCGATGGGCTGACGCTAACCGAGCTCCCACGAGTTGTACATCACCCGTCAACTTTACCGGTTCGACGCTGATGCACCCTTTGTCCGATCCAGAGCTGCCCTTTCGCGATCTACCCAGCCAGACCGGATGCCCTGGTGTCGGTCGACGGGAGGCTACTTCCCACTTGGTCTTTTCGCCAACGCCGGATTCAGCACCGAGTATCCGCGCCCTGTTTGGTGGAGGACTATCCCGGCCGCGACTCCGGCTTTCGTTACACTCCGAAAGACCTGGGACTGTGTAGACTTGCTTGTTAGTGTTTGATGTATCCCGAGCCGTGCCCCTATGATGTCTTAGTCTATGTAATAACTCGGTATAACTCTATGCATGATCCCTTTGTAAGATATGCCGAACTATGTAGTTCCTATCATTGGTTTCATTATGCATGTTTCATCATGAATGATTTTGTCCTTGCATAATTTCTCAAATGCTGAACTACCCTCTATATATTAAAGGATGGTTAGGCCAGCTGGTCGGGTCGGGTGGCAACTTCCAACCACCGCCGAGTACATGGCTGGTATGATCCAACAGCTTGAGATGAATCGCCACCATGGAAAACATGATGGCTCGCCCTCCCCAATATGAACCAACACCCAAACGCAACGACTCGCAGGATTTCATACCGAACCCCAACGGTACCGCAGCTCAACCCACCCCGGATGTCGGATCGCCCGGACATCACCTATGAGATGGAGTTCGATGTAGCCCTCGCCAAATATGTCACTTTTGTTTTCTTCCCCGGGACCCCAGCTCAATGGTGGGACAGCCACAGGACGCCGCTTGGAACACTCATCACCGCCGACTTCCGTTGCTCCGTTCCCGCTTCATCCCACAAGGGTAATGGACCGAAGAAGCGTGAGTTCCGCAACCTCACCCAAGGCAACAAGATCTGAAGTTATCCAGAGTTCCCGGACTTGTCTCGCTTGTCAAGAGGATATTGCAACCGATGCACGCAACAAGAGAAGTTCCGGAGCCTTCGTCGACATCAAGCTCGACTTCTAGTGCACGATTTTGTGATTTCGCCACCTTGGTGAACAAAGGTATCAATGTCGAACTGGTCGCAGGAATACCGAGCTCTAACAGGAACTGCGACACGGGCTCATCTTCGCCCGCCTCGCAGGTTGGCAAGATATGGATTCCCAAAGTATTACCAATGCACCCGCTCCAAGGCAATAATTAGTGCCCCTTTCGCTTAACTAACAGCCAAAGCTTCCCCCACCACCCCAAGCCCCTGTTCCACTCCCAACAATGGCTTGTGTTCAAAAGGACAACGGGCACCGATAGAGAATGCAACCGAACCGAATCACCGCCTTCCAAATCGACCGTGGAAACACCCAGCCCGCCAACACCCCAAGCCTTATGGTCGAAGTTCAGCCAACCCGTTGATCCGAAGCTCAAGACCAACCTCATCGGATGGGTACACTTCGTAAATTCGACCAAAGATGCTCTATTTGAACAGCATCGATTCATTCATGTCTCAAGATTTTTGCTTACGACATTAAATGTGAAGACATGAATGCTTCACTATTAGTACACACTTCGGGCCAATGTCGAACCTCCATGATTTGCAACGACGCCCCATTGAAATCAAGGACTGGAATTTTGTTCTCCCATCGGTAAGTCTTGTAGCATTGACCTCATTCGGGAATGAATTGGTTAAAGGCGATACGCTTCCATAGTTTGCGCCACGAAGACCGGCCCATCTGCTACACCCTTCGATGAAATAGTCACTTACCAAGCTCATCGGTGCAAATGCCGAGGCAAGGCTCTATGCATTGAATGCATTGAAGCCGCACCCTCGAGGGCATTGAAAACATTCCTATCGCTGACTTCCGGACGCTTTTCTAAGAACTTCGTGGATACCCCGCTAGAGCTGTAATTGCCATCGACTTGAAACCAGCACCACTCCTATAGCCAAGCACCCACAAGATGTCACATGAACTCCTTGAGCTCAAGGAGGAAATCGACAAATCTCTTCAAAGTGGTTTCATTCGCCCGGCTCTCCTTGGGGAGCACCTTCTTTTGTCAAGAAGAAGGATGGGACAAACCGATTGGTCCAAGACTACCGCCCATAAATCAAGCTACCATTCGAACAAGTATCCTCTTCCTGATCAATGATCTTTATGATCAACCTGGTTGCGTTGTTCTCAAACTCGACTTGAGGTTGGGTTACCACCAGATCCGTTCGGAGGAGGATATCCCCAAGACCGCATTTGTGACTCGTTATGGTTCATACGAGTAAACCCATGTCTTTCGGCTTAACCAATGCTCCACCACCTTTCTCGCCGATGAACTATATATTCATGGATTACCCAAGTTTTCGTGGTTTATCCGGATGATATCCTGATCTTTCCAAGAATGAAGAGGAACATGTAACATCTTCGCCTTGTGCGGAAAAGCTACGAGCATCAACTCTATGCCAAGTTCTCCAAATTGAATTCGCTTCAAGTAACCTATCCGGGACATGTCATCTCTAAGGATGGACCAACCCCAAGAGTTCAGCTATTCTCGATTGACTCCCCAAGAACGCCAAAGTCGGTTTTCGGTCTGCCATATTGCCATCGATTCCCGAGAACTTCTCCAAGATTGGGCCTCACTAACTTATAAGGGCCAAATTCCAATGGATGATAAGTGTCGAAAGTTTTGGCACTCAAAGACAAGTTGATTCTGGCTAGCTCCTCCCGAATAAGAAGGACTTCCATTTACCCGGCTTCCCGCAAGGATTAGGCGGTGTCCTAATGCAAGAGCCAAAGTGGTTGCTTTGCCTCTCGATGGGCCCAAAGAGAACTACCAGTTCACACCCGAGCTTGTGCTGCATTCATGCGCTAAAGCAGTGGCGACATTACCTTCCGGTAATCGCTATAGATCTTCACCACCACCAAAGTCCCAAATTCTGCTTACTCACGACCTGAACCTCCGCTGCAGAGATGGATGGAGACCTGCAGATTTTGATTTGGGTATTTTGCCCGCAAGGCTAATGTAATGGCTGATGCCTTGAGCCGCAAGTTTACGAACCACCTTCAGTTCACAAAGTTCAGCCCCACTTGTTGAAGAATTTGAAGTGAACCTCCATATTGTTCCTCCGTGCACTCGCCCCTCCCCGAGTTCCGAAGATGAATCTCCTGTTGTTTCCGTGGTTCTCTATACCCTGGCTGTTGAGCCCATCTCGTGGGCACCATAAAGACAATGCAGGATTTGACTAAGTCTACAAGATTAAGCCGGACCCAAAGAAGGAAATCCTCATTCTTCACTATTTCGATGATGGCGCTTTGTACTTCAAAGGCCGCCTAGTGGTGCCGTAAGAAGGAAAACCTGAATATGACTCGAGGTTATGAAAGAAGCTCATGATGCCTCTATGTATCCATCCCGGGTACAAAGATGTATCAAGACATTCGCCGAGATTCCGTGGTCTAATATGAAGCAGACATTGCTCGCTATGTTGCGAGGTGACGCTTCCGTCAGATCAAAGGTAACATCAAAGGTGCTGAACTCGCAACCCATCTCTATTCCTGAATGGAAATGGGACCATGTTGAAATGGACTGCCAACGGATTTCCCAAATCGCAAAGGTAATGATGCTATTCTTGTCGCCATTGACCGCTTTCTAAAGTTGCACATTTTCCGGCGTCAAAGAAACGATCACGCTAGTCACTTGCAACGCTATATGTCCAATTGTTTCACTTCACGGTATTCCACCGTTATGCCACCGTGGCAGCTTATTCACTTCAAGATTCCGCAAGCAAAAGCTATGGGGACTCATTTATTTTCCGGGCTTCATCCGCAGCCTCAAGGGCAAGTTGAACGTGTCAACCAAATTCTCAAGACATGCTTCGAGCTTTGTGCTTTTCGCAAGAAATGGGAGGAATTTCCCGTGGAGTTCTCTTAATAATAGCTATGCTTAGTCCAAGATGGCCCTTCGTGTTTATGGGCGAAGTGAACCCTCCGAACGGGTCAATCGGGAACGCCACTCCGTCCGGATATTATCCAACATGCCAAGAACAAGTCCGATTATTAGAATCTCAAGACGCTACCACGCTAAAAGAGTAATTATGACCGCATCATAAAGACATGGTCTATCAACCCGAAAAGGCCATCTTCGCTACACCAATGAAGGGTGCTCACCGCCGGGATCAAGGGGCTAGCCTCGCTATATTGGCCCATTCACTATTCTCGAAAGGCGGAAAAGTGGCATATCAACCGAGCTCCGCCGAACCTTTCGGTTCAAGGTGTTCCACGGTCACAACTCCGACCGCTTCAAGGACCCAATCCGGCAAAGGACCATGAAGGGCTCGAATTGCAACAGACCTCTCCTATAAAGAGCATCCGTCCGATTCCCAAGCTGAACGCCGCCACGCCGAAGGCATCAAGTTCCTCAAAGTCCAGGGTCAATCACT